>JAOTQR010054279.1:0-14375 GCA_025774065.1 Solanum ossicruentum | reverse complement strand
TTAATGTTTTCATTGTTCTATATAAGGTATCCTAGTACCATTTAATGCTTTCCTAGAACAACTAGGTCTATTCATAGTTAAGGTAACTTTATTTCCTTTCTAGAGTAGGATTTACCTTGTAATTTTCTTTCTAGGTATTGGATACTCCTTGGGCCTAACCTAAGGAGTCTTGGATGTCCAAGGACCATATAATATACATAGGAGTTTTTTTTTTCATTCATTCAAAACAATTATATTGATATTAACAATGTTTGAGAGAATACTGTTGAACCTTTGTTACTTGTTCTTTGAGAATTTATCTTTAAGCCTTTACTAGTTCATAGTTTGAGGTATAAAGTACTTTCTTCTTGTGATATATTTGATTTATTTTTTGTATCCTTTAGAAGGTGATTCGTTTATATACTTATTATTGGCTTCAGTTACTCATAAAGTTGTCAAGATCCGAATCTAATATTTTGATTCGTTTTCTCAAGTAAAGGAGTTAGATTTCTTCCATAAATCTTTACGTTGTTACTTAGATCTTATCAAGGCCTTAGAATATCAATTCCTTCGAAATTCTTCGATCTTTCCTTTGAATTTACCATATCTTTAATTAGTTTTTATCTTTTTTTTTGTTGTTGCTTTCGCATTCTAGTATTCACTCCATCTTAGTATTGTTTCTAACCTCAATCCTATCAATGTTCCATGTGTTTTTAAGCCTATACTTGCCTGAAAAGATAATGTTCAAGTGAATTCCTACAGACTTAAATAATATTTGAAATGAAGGTTATCTTAGCGATTAACTTGGTTTAGTTATATGATTGTTGAGGTGGTCTTGGAAGGGCGGTTTGTTTATCCATGTTATAATATTTTGGGGGAAATGTTATGTGAAGTTAAGACTAAAGATGAAGTTTGTTTTGCATTTCAAATTATTTGAAATGAAGCTATATGTGAAGGTTGCGTAATTGACTTGTTTGTGGTAATTATTTTGTCATTGTTGCGCCGCTTGCATGGGCAGCCTTTGGCATGCCCTTATCATGACTTGAGACCCTACCATGCCATGCCATGGCACAGGATAATGCTTCCATACTAGGTCCCATGCCGATTCCCTTGTGTTTGGCATCTTTCTTCTATTTAAAAAGTGAGTCAAAAAGGCCCTTTGCACCATATGATTTATTCCATTTTCCCACCATGTTTTTGATCACTTTTAATGATTAAATGACACTTATAACCCTCCAAAATTAGTATAAACACCCCTCCCCCTACTTAGTCTTTATAACACTCTTCAAAGAAACCAAATCCCCTAACCTACATTGCTCTCCCAAAACTCTCTTGATACTTAGACTAAGTATTCTTCAAGATCTCCACTAAGTCTCTTCATCTTCTCAAGGATAAACAAGCAAGGTATATGGGTTTGATTCTTAGTTTTCTTTCAAACAAGAAGTCTTCTTCGGAAACTAAATTTTGAATTACAAAATTTTCAATCTTGATTTATTTATTGTATACTAACTGATAATTGCTTAAATTATGGTTATTCATACATCTTATGATTATTTATGTATATTTATCAAGGTTTTAATTCAAGCATTTCAGTTTGCATTATTTAATCTAGTCTAAATTTTCAATTCATAGATACCCAAATGAGTTATTATGATTTTTATCCTAACTTATTCCTTTGATTATTGTAACTTTGTTTAAATGTAAAATTCATGATTTTAAGGTTACTAATCTAGTCCCCAATCATGATTTAAGTTGAGTTATGAACTTCGGATGTTTGGCTTTCATGGTATAACATGAACTTATGATTTTGGACAAAATAAGTGAATAAAAGTATGAAATGATGTTGGGTGACTTAAGACTCATCTCGTTTTGTTTTGAATCTTTTTAAGGAGCTATTCTAAGTAAAAGTTTGAAAATGATTCTTTTGACAAGTTAAGACTTTCCGAACTAAATTAAGTTTTGATTATTTCGGTTATGCATTGTCCCTTTTCGTGGGATTTTGAGTTACCACCGAATGAGTTAGGAGAGGGAATCGACCTATGAGTTATTATATAAAGCTTCTAATCTTATAACTAAGTACCACCATGGGATATTTTTATTATACCTTTTTGGTCTTTCTAACTAGTGGATCTATCTAGTATTTTCCATTTCTTGAGTTATACCTTTGCAACTTGACTCGCTCTTTAGCCGGTGTGGAGCATGACATCATTATTCCATATTACAGATCATATGCTTTTGTCAATTATGTTCTTATTCCCACACTATTTTGCTTATGTGCTTATATATTAATTTTTATGGCATTGCTTTATGCTTTACTTTGCAATTGAATGTATTATTTAAGCTTGGAGTTTGTCAAATTGGTATGTATTCTTTGTCAGTATATTTACTTGTTACATTGCATACCTGCATACTTAGTACATTCCAAAGTACTAACTGCATTTTTGCCTACATACTATAATCATGTAGGGCTAGACGATCTACCTTATCCTACTCCGCATTGCTAGATTGCTCGTGAAGACTTTGAGCTTTGGTGAGTTCCCATTCATCGGGAACAAAACCCTTTTCTTCAAGCTTTGCCTTTGTTATGCAGATATTTGATCTATTTTCACAGTATTGAGGGGCCTAGACTTGTATTCTTTGCTTTGTTTACTGTCATTGTTTAGAGGTGTGTCTAGACCATTGCTACACTTGATATGTTTTAAATTATTTAATTTATGCTTCCACTTATCATTATAAGATATCCCTTATTCCCATTCTCCATATTTCATTGTCATCTATGTGTCATTTACCATTTAAACCTGTAATATGTAATTATGATATAAGAGGCCTGTTTGGGGGCCTTCGGGTTCTCATTCGCCATGTCACACCTTGACCTTAGGTTTGGGTCGTGCTAAGCTTGGTATCAAAGCACAAGGTTTTAAAATGACCCTTGGAAGTCCACACACAACATCTAGTAGTGTCTTATTATGGTGGTGAAGTGCGCACACAACTATGAATAGGAGGCTATGAAATGTTTAGGATTGTCTCACTTCTTTATTTAAATCAAATCATGCCTTAGAGTAACTTAAAATATCCTTCCTTCTAATGAATTATTCGTTGCACTATAGAAAATGCTGCCAAGAAGAAATATTCCTGTATATGGGATTCCTCAACCTCCAAAAGAGGGTAATATGTCCCACACCGAGTATGGGAATGTTAACACATTATTGGCCCAAATGGTTGCCAATCAAGCTACGCAAGCTCCACATCAAGCTCGAGCACCTCAAGCTCCCAACCAAGAAGCTAGGGTGAGAGATTTCACTTGTATGAACCAGCTAGAAATTTATGGAAATAGAATCGATGACGATCCCATGGATTTCATTGACGAGGTATACAAGGTTCTCTCGATTATGGGTGTTTCATCAGAGGAAAAGGCGGAGGTGATAGCATACCAACTTAAAATCCTTGCCTAGATTTTGTATGATCAGTGGGAAGGTGAAAGGGTGCTTAGTGGTCCAATTGATTGGAAAGAATTTAAGGTTGTATTCTTGGACTGCTTTTTCCCTCTTTAATTGAGGGAAGCCAAAATAAAAGAGTTTATCAACTTGAGGCAAGGTTCGATGAGTATTCATAAGTAATCTCTAACATTCAACACACTATCCAAATATGCTCCTATACTGGTATCTGATTCTAGGTCTTGGATGAATCTGTTTGTTTTGGGAGTCTCCGACCTCTTAGACAAAGAATGCCAAACTGCCCTACTATTCCAAGATATGGATTTGTCTCGACTTATGATTTATGTTGAGAAACTTGAGGAAAAGAAGATTCGCAAGTTGAGGAAAAATGATGCTAAGAGGACAAGGTATGATGGTAAGTATCAAGGTCACAAGGGTGGTGATAGTGATCGAGGTCATCAAAACCAAATGTTCCAACAACAAGGGTCTTCAAATTCCCTCAACCAAAGGTATACTAATGATCGGTTTCAACATACTAAGGGTCAACAAAGTGGTGGCCATGCTCAAGCTTAGCCAACATGCAAACCGTGTGGTAAGAGTCATGATGGTGTTTGTTATTGGGAGTCAGGAAGTTGTTTTTCATGTGGTCAACTAGGTCACAAAATTGTTAATTTCCCTAAGGCTCATAATAAGGGTAAGGGTATTCTACCGCATGGGAAACATGTACAGGTATAACAAAAGACACAAGCTGTGCAACAAGGCGGTGGTCCTCGTAACAATAGGTTCTATGCACTACATGGGAGACAAGGGGTGTAAGATCAGCCAAATGTTGTCATGGGTATGTTGAAAGTGTTTGATTTTGATGTGTATGTGTTGTTAGATCCTTCTGCCAACTTATCCTTTGTTATACATTTCCTTGCAAATAGATTCAGTTAAGTCCCGAAATTTTTGTATAACCCTTTTTTTGTGTCTACTCCTGTGGGTGAGTCAATAGTTACTAAAGTAGTCTATAATAATGTTCATGTGTCTATTATGCATAAGACTCATCGGTGTAATCTTATTGAATTTTTTATGATAGATTTTGATGTCATCCTTGGTATGGACTGGTTGCATGCCTCTTATGCCATTATAGATTGTAGAACCCATAAAGTTAAATTCCAAATTCCTAATGAACCCTTGTTTGAGTGGGAAGGGCAAGATTATGTGGTAAAGGGTAGGTTTATTTCATATTTTAAAGCTCGTAAGATGATATCTAAGGGGTCTAACTATCATATGGTTAGGGTCTGAGATGTGTCTTCTAAGGTTCCCTCTCTTGAGTCGGTTCATATAGTTATGAGTTCCCCAATGTGTTTCTCGAAGAACTTTCCTGGTATTCCTCCTAAAAAGGAAATTCATTTTGGCATAGACCTCCTTCCCAATGCCAAACCTATCTCTATTCCACCCTATAGGATGGCACCAGCGGAGTTGAAAGAACTTAAGGATCAGTTGAAATATTTTTGGAAAAGGGATTTATTAGGCCTAGAAAATCTCCATAGGGTCACCTGTTTTGTTTGTATGGAAGAAGGATGGGTCACTGTGAATGTGCATTGACTATCGTCAATTCAACAAAGTCACCATTAAGAATAAGTACCGACTTCCGAGGATAGATGATTTATTTGACCAACTACAAGGAGCTAGGCATTTTTCTAAGTTCGACCTTCGTTCTGGGTATCACCAGTTGTGGGTTAGGGAAAGTGATATTCCTAAGATAGCTTTTATGACAATGTGTGGGATCTATTAGTTTTTGGTGATGTCTTTTGGATTGACAAATGCGCCAACTATATTTATGGATCTTATGAATAGGGTCTTCAAACCCTACCTTGAAATTTTTGTTCTGGTCTTTATTGATGATATACTAGTCTACTCTTGAAGTGAGAAGGAACATGAGAAACATCTGAGAACAGTCCTTCAAACTTTAAGATATGAGAAATTGTACTCAAAATTCAACAAGTGTGAATTTAGGATGAAAGAAGTTTCTTTCCTTGGCCATGTGGTGACTGATAAAGGTATTATGGTGGACTCAAGGAAGACTACGATGGTAAAAACTGGCCTAGACACTTAACTCCATCTGACATAAGGAGCTTTTTATGTTTGGCAGGTTACTAATAACGATTTGTAGGAGGGTTTTCTTCAATCGCATCCCCTTTAACCAAATTGACCTAGAAAAAGTCCAAGTTTGTGTGGTCGGATGAATGTGAGAAGAGTTTTGAGACATTGAAAGATAAGTTGGCTATGGCTCCCATCTTGACTTTTCCAGATGGTTTGGATTGTTTTGTTTTATATTGTAATGCATCTATGGTTGGGTTGGGTTGTGGGTTAATGTAAAATGGTAAGGTTATAGCTTATGCTTCTAGACAGTTGATAGTACATGAGCGCAACTACCCAACTCATGACCTTGTATTGGTAGAGGTAGTGTTTGCTCTAAAAATTTGGCGGTACTATCTCGATTGTGTTCACATGGATGTATTTGCCAACCAAGAGCTTACAGTATGTGTTCACTCAAAGGGACTTGAATCTAAGGAAATAGAGATGGCTTGAACTTCTCAAAGACTATGATATGAGTATCCACTAACATCCTGGTAAGGAAAATATGGTGGACAATACTTTGAGTAGAATAACCATGGGTAGTATGAGTCATGTTGAGGTGAAAAGAAAGAGTTGGCAAAGGAAGTCCATCAGTTGGCTAGATTGGGTGTTAGGTTGGACGGTGCTAATGATGGTGGTATATTTGTTCAAGATGGGTCTCAATCTTCTTTGATTGTTGATGTGAAGTCAAAGAAAGAGCTTGACCCTACTATGATTTAATTAAAGGAATTAGTTGAACAAAAGAAAGTGGAGGTTTTCTCACAAGTGGGAGATAGTGTCCTTAGATACCAAGGCCGGTTGTGTGTGCCGGATGTAGATGGATTGAGAAGCTTGATCTTACAAGAGGCTCATAATTCATCTTATTCCATTCATCCGGGTTGAACCAAAATGTATCAAGATTTGAAGGAAATTTATTAGAGGGTAACATGAAAAAGTACATAGCCAAGTTTGTGGTCAAAATTGTTAGCAATTCAAAGTCAAGCATCAAAGGCCCGATTGGCTAGCTCAATACATTGAAACCCCAACTTGGAAGTGGGAGGAAATCAATATGTACTTCATTGTTAGGTTGCCTTGTACTAGAAAATAATATGATTCAATTTGGGTGATTGTGGATCGTATGACCAAATCAGCTTATTTCTTGTCGGTTAAGAGTTCGTATAGTGCTGAAGATTATGTAAGGTTATATATTTGTGAGTTAGTTTGGCTACATGGTGTTCCTTTGTCAATAATATCAGATCGTGGCCCTCAATTCACTTCTCATTTTTGAAGGCATTCCAACGAGGTTTGGGTACCAAAGTTAGGCTGAGTACCACATTTCATCCTCAAACGGATGGTCAAGCTGAAAGGACCACTCAAACAATGAAGGATATTTTAAAAGCATGTGTCTTATAATTTAAAGGTAATTGGGATGATTACTTACCTCTTATTGAGTTTACATATAATAACAGTTATCATTTTAGCATCTAGATGGCTCCGTTTGAAGCTCTTTATGGTAGGCAATGTAGATCACCAGTTGGCTGATTTGAGGTAGGTGAAATGGAACTATTAGGCTCGGATTTGGACTTGGAGTTTATGGAAAAAGTGAGGATGATAAGAGACAGATTGAGAATGGCTCAAAGCCAACAAAAGTCATATTCGGATATGAGGAGGAGAGATCTTGAATTCGATGTGGGAGATTAGGTGTATCTCAAAATTTCACCTATGAAATGTGTTGTTCATTTTGAAAAAAGGGGCAAGCTGATCCCAAGATTTGTGGGTCCTTACAAAATTTTAAAAAGGGTTGGAAAGGTAGCTTATGAGCTTGAGTTGCCTAATGAGATGAAGTTGGTTCATCCTGTTTTTCATGTATCTATGTTAACGAAGTGCATTGGTGATGCACATTCTGTTGTTCCATTGTATGTTGTGAAGATTGGAGAAAATTTTACTTATGAAGAAGTACTGGTAAAAATTTTTGATCGACAAGTCAAGAGGTTGAGAAATAAGGATGTGGCATCTGTCAAGGTGTTTTGGAGGAACCAACATGTTGAGAATACTACATAGGAAGCTAAAGCAAACATGATGAAGAAATATCCCCATCTTTTCCAAACTAATTAAGCCTAAGGTTTATGTAATTCTATTCCTCGAGTTTGAATTCCTCATTCTGTACCATTTTGTCACTGTTATATTTATTAAGTATGCATAATTATTTTGATGTTACTTTATGATATTTGTACAAGTTCTTCATGAAAATAAGCTCTATATTGCACTATTTCAATTTCTATTCATTCAAACTACTCTTGTCTCATTCGAGGATAAATAATCCTAAGGGGGAGATATTGTAATGTACCATGTGTTTTTAAGCCTATACTTGTGTAAATAGATAATGTTCAAGTGAATTCCTATTAAGTTAAGAAAAAATTGAAATGAAGGTTATCTTAGCGATTAGCTTGTTTAGTTATGTGATTGTTGATGTCGTCTTGGAAGGACAATTGATTTATCCTTGGTATAATATTTTTGGGGCAATGTTATTTGAAGTTAAGACAGAAGATGAACTTTGGTGTGTGGTTGGAATTATTCAAAATGAAGGTATATGTGAAGGTTTTGTAATTGACTTGTCTGGGAGTAATTCTTTTGACATTGTGGCATGGCTTGCATGGACAGCCTTTGGCATGCCCTTAGCACGACTTGAGACCATATCATGCCATGCCATGGCAACATGGGAAAGGATAATGTTGCCATACCTAGGTCCCACTCCCACTCCCTTGTGTATGGTATCGTTCTTCTTTTTAAAACATGAGTCAAAATTCCCTTTGCACCATATGATTTCATGCCTTTATCCCCACACATTTTTGACCACTTTTTAATGATTAAATGACCCTTATAACCACCCAAAATCAATATAAATACCCACCCTCTACTTAGTATTTACATCTTTCTTCAAAGAAACCAAATCCCCTAACCTACATTGCTCTCCAAAAACACGCTCAACACTTAGGCTAAGTATTCTTCAAGATCTCCGCCAAGTCTCTTCATATTCTCAAGGCTAATCAAGCAAGGTAAATGGGTCTGATTCTTGGTTTCTTTTCAACCAAGAATTCTTCTTCGAAAACTAAATTTTGAATTACAAAATTTTCAATCTTGATTTATGTACAATTGTATACTAATTGATAGTTGCTTAAATTATGGTTATTCATACAACTTATGCATATTTATCATGGATTTAATTCAAGCATTTCATATTTGCATTATTTAATCTAGTCTATATTTTCAAGTCTTAGATACCCAAATGAGGTATTATAATTTTTAACCTAAAAATTGTTCCTATGATTATTGTAACTTTGTTCAAATGTCAAACTCATGATTTTAAGGTTATTGAACCAGCCCCCAGACGTTATTTAAGTTTAGATATGAACTTTTGATATTTGGCTTTCATAGCATAACATGAACTTACGATTTTGGAGAAATATAAGTGAATACAAGTATGAAATGATGTTGGGTGACTTAAGACCCATTCTACTTTTTTTGAATATATTTAAGGAGCTATTCTAAGTACAAGTTTGAAAATGATTCTTTTGACAAGTAAAGACTTTCCGAACTACATTATGTTTTGATTATTTTGATTATGCATTGTGCATTTACATGAGGGAGATAAGCTTTGCCATGACCAAAAATAGGGCCTAGATGTGACACAGCGAATGGGGAGCCCAAAGAGTCCCAAAACAAGCCTCTTAACTTATCATTACACATCATTGCGGAAACATTTAAACGATATAAAGGAGTAGAAATAGGGGTAATGGGACTAAGGGGAAAGCTTCCATAACCTCTTAATCAAGAGACAAAAGAGTTCAAGCTCATATCATAGATACATAGCATGGCCAACAATACCTCTACTACATAGAAAGAGCGGGGGCCAAGACAAAGCAACTAGACTCACCCTCATAGTCAAAATAGAAAATAAAGAAGAGTGTCTCAATACATTATAAGAGAAACATTTAATAAGGTTCCCGAAGTGGAGGATTCACCAACTAGCTTAAGTAGTACCGAACTAGACATGTGAAAGAGGAGGATGATCAACTTTAACTCTGATCCGTACATTATGATATCATGTAGGCAAGAGTATGCGTTAGTACATTTGAATGTACTAAGAATGCAGGATGCAATACAACAAGAGATAGGGTATCATAATCAAGATAAATATAATAGGCAATAGTTGTCATATAACAATATGACATGTATGATCAATGCTGAAGCAAAACATGCTTAAGTAACTCATGCTTATATAGGACATCATATGTGTAGAAGAGACCAAGCAAGAATTCCAAAGTACAAATCTCTTGGTTGGTTGATGATGATCTCACCCTATCCTGGTGGTGAAGTACAAACCCCTCACATGGTTGATGATAATCTCACCCTGTCACACTGTTGGCGAAGTACAAACCCCTCACATTGTTGATGAGAACAAACCCCATTCTCAGTTATCTAGACTCTTAGTCCCCCTGAATCAGGCATTGTCTAGTGCAACACATTATATAGAATATATCACTTATATAAGCTCTTTTCATTATCATAATATCAATCATAACATGTCTCATACTTTGGACCTTTAATTCCTCAAGAAACCATAATCGGATATTTTATCAAACACTTGGCGGGTGTGAAATGGTAGTATAAAATATAGAGATGAAATCATAAATATCCATTGTAAAACCATCTATCAATACCTTGCGACACCCCTAAGCAATATACATAAAAATCCCTCACCAAATCTTACAAGAGATCTAATATTTATAGCTAGAAACATTGTAAAATAGTCACAACCTTACATAGCTTTAACATAGTTCGTAGATATGTTCATACTAGTAAACACTATTATAAAATCAACTCTAAATCATGCAAATTAATTCAAAAGTAGATTAGGAAACCATGGGTGAAAGGACCCAATGGTTGAAGCCCACATTCCTTAGCTTTGGAGAAATTCATGATGAAGATTGAAAATGGAGACTTGGAGCTTGAAGGAAATCCTTAGATCTAGAAGAAGTTTTGGGACTTGAATCTTGAGAGAAATATTAGTATAGGTATTTAAGTGAGTATTGGGGGAATGTTCAGGACGATACGAGGGTGAATATTGCTAAGTATAGGTATTTTCATGTGTGGGAAGGCCTAGGCCCAAGACCCAAAGCCTTGGACCCGAAACAGAAAAATGACCAAAATAACAATTGGGCACGTCGCACCCCAGACGCGGATTTAACACTGGAAATTGCAACTTTGAAATTTTGGATTTTTCTACGGTTGCTCTAGAATTAGGGTTAAATCCATTCCCCACTCCATTTTACCCCCTTGAATAAGAATATGAAGTCAAATTTTCAAAATAACAAACAAATTTTTAGATATATGGAAATTACGATTATGGGCACTTTTGAGGTACATTTTTGGGCACTTTTTGGGGTCTTTTCAATATCTCCCCTTGGGAACATTCATCCCCGAATGTAAAGAAATGTACATGACAAGAGTAATCATGAACAAATCATCCCTAACAAGAATGAAACATTACATTTAAAATATCATTTTTAAAATCTCAACATAAGTGTAAAATCATCATAAATTTGTCAACCTAAACATAAATGCATATGAATGATATAGGGGCAAAAACATAAGACTTGAAATCACATGTAGAACTTAGTTACTATCTATGGGTTGATTAGAGTGAATAAGGTACGAATATCGCTCCTATAAGACCTCTTTGGCATCCTTGGAGACATCTTTGACTTGATGATCCTTTCAAGAGGGCCTTAATGAACACCACACTCTCATTAATTAACTTCTCCACCCATCCATCCAACACCTCCACCGGGACCTTCCCCCAAGCCAACTTTTCCTCCATATCTGATAGTGTCATACAAAGCTCTACTCCATTAAAGGACAAGGATGAATAGGATGAAGCTTCAAAAGATCAAAGGAGGTCCATAACAAGATCTCAGACACTGAGTTTAATGATAAGCTCAATGGACTTCAATTGCAGACCCAAAGGTCTTTGTTGGGGAAGAAGAGCTAAAGCCCAAGAAGGATGAATTGTCCAAATTGTATAATTATTTGATGGCCCAAATTCAAGTCAAAGATGAAGAATTTGAGGGTTAAATTTCGTGCATATAAGGACAAGAAGAGTCCAAGAATCAACTACAATAAAGGTTGCTTTTTGCCCAAGTTTGCAGAGAAGACTAGTCAAATTTTCCAAATTTGTCAAGATTCTTTGCCTAGTTGGGTTTTACCTTTTTTCCTTATTTACATATAGGTTATTAATGTTTCCCTTGTTCTCTTTAAGGCATCCTAGTAATGCTTTCTTAGAATTACTAGGTCTATTCCTAGTTAAGGTAACTTTATTTCCTTTCCAGGGTAGGATTTACCTTGTAATTTTCTTTCTAGGTTTTGGATACTCCTTGGGCCAAACCTAAGGAGTCTTTGACATACAAGGACCCTGTAATATATATAGGAGTCTACTTTATTTCATTAAAAACAATTAAGGTAATATTAATAATATTTGCGAGAGTTCTATTGAACCTTTATGACTTGTTCTTTGAGAATTTGTCTTTAGACCTTTACCAGTTCATAGTTTGAGGTATAAAGTACTTTCTTCTTGTGATATATTTGAATTTGTTTTTGGTATTCTTTAGAAGGTGATTAGTTTACATGCTAATTATTGTCTTTAGTTACTCATAAAGCAGTCAAGATCTGAATCTAATGTTTTGATTCGTTTCTCAAGTGAAGGCATATATTACTCCCATAAATCTTTATGTTATTATTTGGATCTTCTCAAGGACTTAGAATATCAATTTCTTGGAAATTCTTGGATCCTTCCTTTCAATTTCTCATATCTTTAATTAGTTTTTATCTTTCTTTTTTTATTGTTCCTTCCACATTCTAGTATTTAGTCCATATTAGTGTTGTTTCTAACCTCCAACCTATCAATATTACCCATAATTTCAAAGAATGTTATAGCTCTAGAGTCACCAACTCATCCAATCCACCTAGAATCATGAAGAGCCGGATGAACCATATCCACATCCCTAGGAAAATCCCAAACTTATGGAACCGTACCAACCTCCCTCTACACTCTATAAGGACTCATAATCCTCAAATCAATAATCAACCTTGAATACACCTAACCCACTTGGTACCATAACCACCATCTCCCCCTTGGGAGACAACTTGTACTCTATCCTTCTCTCACCGAAAACATCCCACTCTAGTAAGGCAGAAATCAAGGCCTCGCCTAATCTAGACCTCTTAACCCAAGAAGATTTGGAACTATCAAGAACACTATACTACCATTCTCAACTTCCTTCAACCTAACTCCCTACTTAGCCAAACGATGGACTCTAATAGTCTCCTCTTAACCACTGTTACCACAATGCTAGGCTACCCATAGACACCCTACTTAGAGAATTAATCACATCATTATCCTCTACGGGAAAAATTATACACACACACATATCATAATCCTTAAGGATTTATGACCACCTTCTTATTACCCTCAACTCACAATTATGATATTTAGCAAACAACATCTCACCTCCGAAGACATACAACACTACCCCTAAATGGGTCACAAGCTCTAACTAAATCATTGCTCCACACCTAGAGGCCACCACAAACTATCGAGGTAAGTTTTTAAGACCCCATTAAAGAAACCCACAAAAGCCACAAGTGCATAGTCAACCAAACAAATCCATCAATGCTAATAATGCTCAGTCCTTGTCGGAAAAGACAATTGGGATATCACCCATCCTCATCCCCACTTGGGGACAAAACCCGTACCAAAGATCAATCTTAGAGAAGTGACTAACTCATTGTAGTTGACCAAATAGATCAACCATCCTCAATCATCATATTACAACCTTACAGTCCTACACTCATTGGAAGCATGCTATGCAAGTAGCCCAAACTACCCCAAGACCTCCAATACCTCAAATGAAGTCCAACCAAGATCATAAGACAAGAATCTACGCAACAATAACATAGGGAAATCTTTATAAACCTCTTATAGCCACTATAGACTCATGTAACCATCCAGGACACACACATGAATCCTATTAGAAAGAAGGAATCACATAAGAGATACCAACTCCCGAAACTATCAAATCAAGTCTCCTCAAAACGTCGGTCACAACATTGGCCTTACTTAGGGTCAAATAAGTCATAGGAGAAACAATAGAAGATAACCTATTCACAAACTCCGGTAAAAGCCTGCTAAGCCCAAGAAGCTCGTAATACCCAAGAACGTCAAGTTCTAGGCTAATCTCTAGTCAATTTCGTCCTACTAGGTCCACCTTAATACCATCACCCAGCAACCCAACCTAGGAAGGCAACCTCTTACAACCAAAATTCCCATCTATCTTACTTAGCATCCAACCTCCTTCACTTAAACTTGTAATACTGCCATCAAATAACTCACATACACTACATCATTAGGGAACAAACCATCTTATCATCACTAAAACCACCATTCATGAGATGTATAGGCATAATTGAATAAAGATCATACAAGAAAGAAAGGGAAAAGGGAACAAAGATAGAAGGATATATGGATTGAATTCAAACTATTGTAATTATGGACAACAAGGGACTAAAACTCTCACCTCCCAATTGATTCAACAATTCAAATCAAACCATAGAAGAAAAAATTGAAGGAAACTAAGAACCATAAGTGGGCATCCTTCAATTGACCAAGCAAACAAGTTAACTAACAATTGTAAGAAATCACCCTACTTACTCACTATTTACTCACTAAGAAGATACTACAATTTGTGAATTCAATATTCAACATTGTCTAAGTCTTTCAAATGATAAAATAAGGCTATTTAT
>JAOTQR010054227.1:0-14379 GCA_025774065.1 Solanum ossicruentum | reverse complement strand
GTGAGATTCGACTAAATAGATGATTACGTGTCCCTAACGGACACTGGTCACGACCCCAGGGAGGGGTGTGACAACAATCAAGAACTTAAATACTTAGATACTCGAATATACATTCTCAAGAATAGACTTAGAACACAATATCTTGAGTTAAACTTCACCGCCAATATCATTTTTAGGCACAAATACTATTAAGTACTTGCATACTCAAGTACGCAGAGGCTCAAAAGGAACATGAACTCAAGGATAGGAACTCAACTCCCTTATCACAATTCAGAAGCACTCATTCTCTCCCATCACCCATAACTCATTTACTATCCTCAACAATACTTCTATCAAGACTGGAAAGCTGGATTACTAAAAGGGCCTGGAACGGAGATCATTAGCATGACTAAATCGAGAAACCTTATCTGAGGAAATTCGTAAAGAAGTGCAATCTCTCTTGTTTGTCAAGACTCATTCGGAGTTCACAAAACTATACGTAATATGAAACTCGGGTCACATCCCATTTAACGTAAGAGTGGAAGCACTCAAATCAATAGGGTAAGATCAAAATTAATGAATGACTTCATCGCTTTTCATCCTCATAACTCGAGTAGCAATCAATAAGTGGTATATGGGACTAGGCCACAAGTGTGGCAGTTGCATACCAACGTGAAGAGAGTATCACCTTAACAGAAGAATAAGGAACGTATGATATGACAAGAACTGATGTATCATCTAGATCATCCCATTCCCATCAAATTCAAGATCTACTTTGGTCTACCACTTTGTCATTTCTCACTTAGCTCTCAAGGTCCCCTCTTTAGATTTGGGAATCAATTTCCTCCACTAGGCTATAAGCACATACCTGGTCAAGAAATAACTACCCACAAGAATATCTTAAACTCTTTTGTTATGCTATAGTCGCATACATATATAAATATATAATTACCCACTCAGACTCTTTTCAACTATATCACACTTAGCTCCTTTCCTACCTCTATGGGGATCTCTCTATATTTACTATTCTTATAGCATACATAACTACTTCCCATACTCTTACAATCTAACTCCTTCTTTTGCCTATTAATACTCAACTTCTATGTTCTCATAAACCCATCTGTATAATACTTAAACTATAGAAGAAGACTCCTCATCATCTATCCATAAAACCCCCAATCAACATAGTTGCTCGGGATGATACAGAATGCCTACCTCAACCTATATCATATTTGACTCAAAGATATTGTCTAGATTCTTATAGTAGCCAAAACTTAGAGCTTCACACATCTTTACACAATCATGAATACACATCTCAAGTCTCTTCTTATCTATTGGGCTATCCTACTTTCACTAGTCTTACCCAAGGGGCACTTATACCCTACCATAGCATCACTTTCCTTACAATTTAGCATAGTCATACATTGTGGCAAGTTTCTTAGAGAAAATCTCCAACTAAGACTATCACTCTTATGATACTATCTCCTCTTTCATACCGCTCCTCAAAATTCAAGCTTCGGGTCTAGTACTAACATATGCATCTATCAAACACCTCTTTAACGCTAACTTACAACTACTAGATAAATATTTAGGGAACATATAATCCCACTAAAATCTCATAGTGAGTATTCAATCAACACATCCCTTTCTCACAACTCAATACCACTCATTTATTCAATCATATCTCCTTATCTGACCAAGCTCATAACCCGGTGAGTTCCATGAACTCTCACTCGCAATCATAATCCCAAGTTAGACTATCACATTAAAACACACTTTCCCCTTATTCAAGATCTACACTTCACCTTCAATAGAATAAATACTACAACATACACTTCCTTCTAGTTTGGGCACCTCTAACACATTCTGATACTAACTCTCTCTATATATATACCTCACCTCATCATGACAATCATACAGTACTTTTGATTCTTTCATCAAGCTTATGGCCATCGACTCATCCCTTCACTAGTTACCTAATGGATACATATCTCTAACTACAGGCCTCAATCAATCACCACTCCCACTACCTAGTCTCTTCCTCTCCCTCATCATTTTTCTAGCTCGGGGGTAATGATTAACTCTTATTATGATTTTACAAGGCCTCAAACCTCACTCGTAGTTGGCAATATTAAACTCTCACCACAAAAGCAAAACCCTGCGAATGAGCTCCGGAACTTTGAGAATCAAGAATTCACAGCTTTGAATTGGTGAGCTTTCTGGAAAGTTTGTTCACTTTTCCATGACGATTTGAATGTTATTTTTAGGGTCATGAACAGCTGCCCCAAAATGGTGATGAACATGGAGTTTATATAGCCCTATATTAGGGAAAATTCGGAGGGAAAAACCAGGGTCAAATTGGGGAAAAAATCCTTTATCGAATTTGAAATTCAAAACCCTGAATCTTATCCAACTAGTACCAAATGGATTCTTCAACAGGAACCATCGAAGCCGTTCAATTCGATCAAGAGAAAATAAGGGTGTGGGATTGGGACATGTGGATTGTTCCCCTTAGTGGATTTGTACGTAGTTACGAATTTGTTGGGTTGATTTTGGCGTTTCTTGTTCGTTCGTTGTGTGAAGATGAGGAAGAAAGGGAGTACGGGGAGTGGGTGTACACGTAAGGAAAGAAGAAGAAGAAGAAGAAGAAGATGAGGTTTGGGGGCGCGTGGTATCAAACAGATGAATATGTAATATATGCATATATGTATGTGTATATATCGAATTTAGGGGAAATTAAAAGAAGTGGGCCGGATATTTGAGTAATTGGGCCGAGTTTTAGTCCAAGAGTGAACTAAATTGGTCTAAAAATGGGTAGTGGAATTGATCTTAAAATTTGACCAATTCAAATGCAAATTTGACCGATTAAATGTAATCAAATCGAATTTGATTGATTAATTTGATTACAAGATGAACAAATACAAATTAATTGAAAAGATTTTAAAATTAGCAACTTGAACTAATTTAATTAATTACAAAAATAACAACTCTTAAAAATAGTGAAATTCATTTGAAAAAAATATTTTGTTGCATTTTCAAAAGCTAGTTAATTCAAATTGTTAAAATTAAAAGCTTGATGATTAATTTATACTATGAATGGTAAAAATTAAGTGTCAGCAACTATCAAGGATAAACAAAACAACGTGATAAGCTTTGGTGTATACTGAGATAATGTAGCTAAACAATTAAAGTTGAGTAAACTCTTTGAATAATCTGCTGGTCTGCCGCGTGAAGAATAACTGAATGTTGCCGGAATCCTACACTTTTCAATCTATTTTTTGACTATATTTAATTTAATTCATAGATTAGTTATATCTCAGGCAAGGTCTTATTTTATCCCTAGAAAATAGAGGGATAGCTAATCCCAGATTTAACAATCTTCGAATAAGCCCCCTAAATAACTAAACTATACCCCAATCCCCTTAATTTCTTTTAATCATTTCTTTTCTTTTCTTGATTTTATGTTTTAAATCTGCAATTTTGTACTAGTAAATTTATTTTAATAAATTAACTTAAAAATTTTATTCATTTGTGGGTTCATATTTACATAATATAAAATAATTTTTTTATTATGTTGAATTTAAAAATTTATTTATTTGTGCATTCATATTTACGTAATATAAAAATAAAATTGCCATGTCAAAATTTTGTTTCGATAATTAATTTAGTTGGAGTGATTCTGTTGATACAAAGGCTTTATTGAGTGATTTTATTATACAATTAGCTATTAATATTTGAAATAAATATATACAATATATAATATTAAACATAATTAAAATTAAAAGGTTTAAACCTAAAATCACTCAAAAAAATATTTTTTGCATTTTCTAAAGTTAATTATTTCAAATTGTTAAAATTAGAAGCTCAACAATTAATTCATATTATGAAGGGTAAAGATAGGTGTAAACATTTCTGAGTGATTAATTTATTAAGATGACAATTATTTATCCTCAAATAACTCAAGCGAGAAAGTAGCAAGCATAACAACAAAATTATTCTTCTCCAAGCTAATTAGAAGGCCACAAAAAAATAATATTCTCCGCCAATCATCAACTTTGACCCAATCACATAAAATTCAATATCCAATAATAATTCAGGAGTATAATTAGAAAGAAACTTTTTGTAAAATTTTAAACCAACCATATGATTAGGTGAGAAGCAATAAACTAAACACTTGATAGTAATCCGTGCGTTACTAATCCTTCCATTACTAATCCCTGCTTTATTGATCATTGTACCAAACAACCCCTAAGACACTTGGAATAGATGCGACTGCAGGTGCTAGATTACATCAAAGATAACGCTCTTGAGGAGATTAGAGACTGCTCCTTTAGTGATGAGGCTCTGTTGGCCAATGTTATAAAGCGGGAGACAGTGTGATCCCTTTGGATGTCTAATTGTCTGTATGTTTTGTAGCATGTAAGCTGCTAGCACAGAAGTTTCTAGGGCTCAATGTTGAAGTTATGGACGAGAGGCGACATCCGGATATGAGACCAGAAAGTTGAGAAACTTTACATAAAAAGGACAGTGTCGATAAGAAGGTTCAATACTCCTGGTTTTGTTTGGATAATTTACGAAGATGAAGCATTAACTCCATAATTGCTCTCTGGCTTCTGCTTAGGAAGACCTATTAGTCAATATTAAATCCTTCTCTCACTTTTACTTGTTGGAGCCTTGTGTAGTTGCAGTGCTGGTTATGGTGGGATTGAAGCTCGTGTGCCATCGATTTTACCTTTTGTTGAGCAACTTTGCAGCGATTAGTTATGAATAATGAGTTCAAACACTCCTTGTTTGGATGGGAGGGGGCATGTTCAACTGTGTATTATCCTATTATGTATCATTATCTATCAGTTTATTTTTCTCTAATGACTTGTTCTTCTGGTGCAATGGTGCTGTCATGTACTTCTGGTCATGTGTTGGATTAATGTGAACCTTGCATTCATTGTACTGAAATCCTATTTGTGGAACTTTTAGAAGAAGGTAGTTCTGTGTTCTCCTATCAGTTTGGCCTAAGTTGGTTGAATGTTATTTCTCTAACTCTTGATTACAAAATAATGATTAGCTTACTAATATTTCTCTAACTCTTGATTACAATAAAATCTTACATATGCAAATATCTAAGCGTCCACAGTGTACAACCTGAGATGATAAAATAAGATGCATGCCAAATATAGTTATATCGAATATTATATTATTATATATTACTAAAAGTGGGAACAAAAAAGTTGAAAGCTGAAATACCAAAATACTCTTACAAAGTTAAGTTATTACAAAAATACCATTAAATTTTTTTAAAAAAATCCTTTATAAAGTGTAACTCATATTTAATTATTTATACAATTATTACTCTTCATATTCATAACTCTTATACTTTTCATATTATTCATAACCTCCAACTATTTAATATAAAACTTTAATTATATTATATTGTATTATATTATTATATATTACTAAAAGTGGGAACAAAAAAGTTGAAAGTTGAAATACCAAAATACACTTACAAAGTTAAGTTATTACAAAAATACCATTTATAATGTCTAATTCATATTTAATTATTTATACAATTGTTACTTTTCATATTCATAACTCTTATACTTTTCGTATTCTTCATAACCTCTAACTATTTAATATAAAGCTTTAAGATATCTTTTGATATTCCCCCAATTTTATCTATATAATTCATCTTTTTTTTTTTCATACGACTCTCACCTAGGACATCCTTTGCATAATTGCATTTTGTAGTTAAATAGTAAAACACTTAACGTTATTGTATTATTTGTTTTATGCTTTAGTTTGTGATGTAGAAGATTCTTGAATTTTGATTGATTGGAGAGAAGATATTTATGTATTGATTCTATATATTTCTTTTTTTCATATATTGTTATGATTAAAGTCTTAAGAACGATATATATGTTGAAATTTTATCTTCTCTATTTTTTTTTGTTTTCTCTTTATTAGATTTATTTAATTTAATTTTTCATAAATTTCTGATTGTTTTAAGTTTTTTATTTGGATTCAAATTAGAATTAGTCATTTGTGGCTTCATTGAAAGTTAATTAAATACTAACCAAAGTTCAAACTTTTTCATAAAATTTTAATCGTTCTAATAATTTATAAAAGTGATAAGAATAACACAGAAAAATCTACCCAAAAAAGCACGACTTACTGTTATTTTGCTAAGTCTCTTCTTTCTGATTAAATAACGGGATATTCGTTCCACCAACGACTTGAAGCTCGTCCCTTCCCGCCCTCATATCTTCAGCCTATTCCTTAATGTTCTTAGCAGAGTCTTGAAGATGAGGACTCTCTACCAATTTGATTACTTTTAATGAATTAATATCCTTGAAACAAGGTGGAATCTCCTCAAGCTGAACACATCCCTGCAGTTTTAATTTCTCAAGCACAGGAAAGGATTCCTCTCCAACCTCCCACTTGGCAAGAGTCACTCTATGCAACCCCAAATATTTGAGACTTTCAAAGGTATCTTTCTCCCCTCTCAATGATTGCATAATAAAGGAACAACCCCTCAAGGTTGCAATATTTTCAAATTCAAAGGGAAGTGAAAATTCCATGACCAATTTGTTGCTACAGAGGACCTGCTATCATTTGTGTTTGAACTTTCAAATTCTACTGTTAGTCATTCTAGTTCAGTTAGGAAATCCAGTTTTGGGAACTAATGTGGCTTTGTTGATGATTCCTTGAGAAGTAATCCAAGATGTTGAAGATTGGGAAACCTTTTGAAAATATCCTCTGTGACTTTCGAATAGAAAAGCATGAGTCTCTGTAAAATTCTCAACTTCTCTAACTTTGTGTCCTCTGCTATCACTATTGATTCATCTGCTTCATCCAAATCAAAGAAACAACAATCATGTATGCACAACAATCGCAACTTTACAAGTTCCCAAATTCTCAGTAATAGTACCATCAAGGTTGTTCCATTGTTCTCCAACCACAGGTTTTCTAGATTCCAAAGGTTTGAGAAAGTAGCAGATAGAGATTTGATTTCTGTCCCCATGAATAAGAACCTCAAAGATTCAACATGCATATTTCGTTCAGCAGAGAATCTTTCACCTTGATAAAAGAGGGATAAAGGTACAACACTCTAAGAAGCCTCAAGTGTCTTAGGTGAAATGTATCAAAAAGACTGTGGTCCAGCTTGTCTCCATCAGGTGTTTACCAGAATGTCTTTTCTTATTTGAACCGAAAAGGACATAATTGTTAAGTCCAGAGAACTTGCTGTTACAATCAATGGCTACTATACGTGGCATTAAATCTGAAGAAGAAGATGGAGCACTTAACTTATCTGCTCAAACAACTTTTCCTTTCTTGCTTTTATCAAACAAAAGTTATGCACAAGATCATGAAGTTAGCAAGCCAGGAACTTATCTATCTCATTGAAAAGAATTACCAAGCTACTGGAAATTAGGTTATCCAAATAAACCTTCAGCAATTCTTCCACACTCTTCATCTCTGTCTGTTCCACAAGTCCTTCAAGACGCAAATACTCTATCAGCAGAGAGGTCGACATTGCACTATCCTTTGGAAAACTAGCAAGGCAGAGCAAGCACGGCTTTACTTGATCTGGTAAATGGTCATAACTTAATTCTATAACCTTCATCACTTCCTCTTCACTGTTCAAAATAAAGGAATTTAAATTATTTCGAACTTCAAGCCACACAGTCCTTTTCTTTTTCCTCCCTGCAATGACTCCAGCAATCAGATCAGACACCAAAGGAAGCCCTTTACAATTTTCGGCTATTTCTTTACCAACATCCAATAGGTCACCGGGGCAACTCTCGTTTCCAAATGCTCTTTTCTCTAATAACTCTTAGCTTTCTTCAGGTCTTAGCAATCGAAGGTCAAGAGGATCAGTGTCGTGCTTTCCATGCAAAGCCACTTTCTTTTCTCGAGTAGTCAAAATAATTCTACTTCCTTTCATAACATTAGGAAAGGGTCTTGTTAACTCATTCCAAGTTGTGGTATCCCACACGTCATCTAAGACAATAAGGTACCTCTTTCCATACAAATGTTTCCATAGCTTATCAGCAATATCAATGATCTCACTCAGTTTTGAATCTGAGTCACTAACTCGATGAAAAATTTTATCCAACAATTTCTTCTCGTTGTTTTCTTGGCCGACTGTGCACCATGCACGAAGGTCGAAATGACTTGAAACTGATTTATCATTGTACACTTTGTACGCCAAAGTAGTTTTACCTGAATCTGGCATACCAGTGATCGAAATGACATCTAGATCTGTTGGTCCACCGGTAAGCTTTCTAAGTATCCCGTTTGTCTCCTCAAAACTGACAGTTATTTTACCAGTTGTCAATGACTTGCTTTTAACTGGCTTCTTGGGAGAATTCTCAGCAATTAGGTTCCTGCTCTTGGGATTCTTGTCGAGTAAATTGGAGATGTCTTCTTTGATAAGCTTGATCTTTTTTATGGTAGTGGGAAGTAAGAAAATAAGATGTAAGAGACCATTATCTCGAACAATAATGGAATCAATGACATCTTTTATCTCATAAGCCACATCTAAAACACGTGCCCAAAGATCTTCATATAATTCTAACTCAACATTCAGGAAGAACGATCTTATGAACACTAGGTCTTGTTTCATCAGCCCAATTTCTTACTTTATCAAAGCAATTGAATAAGCATTGGAATCTAACAGATCATCTAAGTGTCTGTGTAGAAGATGCATGAAGAGCGGTCCATCACTCATGGGGAAGCAACATTGAGATGAGTCCGGGGCTTTCAGATAAATATGCTTGAGATCTTCCTTGAGGAGTTCAATATTTTCTAGCAACCTTAGGGTTGCACAATTTGTTTCATCAGTACTCTCTTTATTCCTTAACTTCTCTTCTAAGTCGCAAACAAGAGTTGATACCTCCCTGATAAGTGATCCAACTCGAGCCAACAGATCAAATAATTTGTCATGATGAATAAAGTCCTTGGGCATATCACAAGGAATAATTAATAGGAACTCTATCATGACATAAATGTTTCTAGCCCCTGACGTACTGCTGGTAGTAACATTTACCATGTGCTCTTGTAGATGAATCAGATATTCTGTAAGAATGTCCGGAGAGGTTTTCAGGAGTTTCTCAATGAGCGTCCAACTTCCGCTGAAGTTGAAGCTTTCAAATTTGAAAAACATATGTTGATAACCTCCAGCTCAATTGGAATAATCTTCATGAGTACAAGTGCTAGCTCGAAGAATCAAGACTCTCCATCAGTTTGATCATCCCAAAGGAAGCGTCCGACTCTCTCAGCCATGAGGCAAGACATATTCAACAATCTCGTGCTCAACGCAACCATTCACTATCAACCCATGGAAATCTTTCATGTTGCCACACACATTCTGAAGAATCTCATACTGATTCACTAATGGAAACGTCTTCTCAGCAAGAAACTTGGATAGATGATGGAGATTCAGGAGGAGGAAGTTCAACTTGTCATCAAGCAAGGTGGCATTTGATTTAGAACGATGATGTGAGCTGATACAATGATCGATATTATCCCTGAGGCTAGCAAGGAGACGATGCATGATGTTGTTGTCAACATCATTCAAAATTGATCGAAGCAGATTCTCAACCTCTTGTCCTGTGACAGTCATTCATCTTCAAACTGCTCCAAATCGAGATTAGAAAGCTGGACGTATACGCAAATAAATGCCAGCTCCAATTTCAGCTTTTCAACTTGATCCACGTCAAGAGCTTTTTGATTTTCCTCATTCTTTAGTTTCTCTAGGAAATCCAGAACATCGGCAATGTCCCTGCAAAGAGCAGAAAATAACACCTGCCAAAAGATGAAATGTCGTATCAAATTTTCAAGGCCACACATGTACAATTCAATACTTTACTCTATCAAGTAACATACCAATGAGTTGTTTGCTTCTTCTTTCTCTGTTTGGTTTTCCAGGATTGTAATTTCTCTTTCAAGTTCTCAAGACCTGATGCATAAAGAGTACATAAAACTTTATCAGGAGACTAACCATGAAAAGATAAGAATTTTCACGGGAGAGACTTTTTAAGTAAAAAAATGATTTTCACGTGAACCTAAAAGGAGGTCTTAAGTTGAAGAAGATAAAGAAGCAAAATTTCCATAGTTGGTTATTTCATGATTTCAACCTCTAATTACGGTTTTGGACTTCAAATATTGGGAATTCGTGAACTTTTGATAATTATTTCTTCAATTCCTTGAAATCATGTGATATACGAAACTCAATGGACCAAGAAATAAAACGTTGAATTTGAGGATTACATATAATGAAAAATGACAAACCTAATAAATTTGAAAAGACCTTCAACATAATCTATATTAAAGTTCATCAAACCATGATTAAGCTATTAGTCTTTTAACAAATCAAAATGCTTACAAGCAACAATTTCAAGCTTGCTACCAGAGATGCTTACAACATAATTTGAACTTACAAGCAAAGATGAGAAACTATTTTTGTCAGTTATAGATGAGAGAACCAAAAATTAAACAAACCTTTTTCCTTGATGAAAATGTCCTCTGCTTGCTTAGCTTTTGATCAGTAAAGCTCAAAATTCTGGAATTAAACAGAGAGTATGGAGGAATAATTAATGACACCAAATCATTGTGTAGTTGAGTTTAATGCTTATAAAATGCCTCTTTTGTTGAGATAGGAATGACAAATGGGTGGATAAAATCAGGTATGGGCAAGTCAGAAAGGGTAAATAAAAATACAATCAATTTATATTTAACGTGGATACAAAATGGATAGTATGAATATTCATATTATTCGTGGTCGGGTAAAACATACTCTAAAAGTCAAAATAAGTTTTACAAAAATACATGAAATATATAATAAATAGGTATTGCTAATATGAAGATCCATACCAAACAAAGAGTAATGCTTATAAAAAGACCAAAAAAGCCTCTTTTGTTCATTTGGGTTAGTGGAGAAAGTAATCATGCAGAGTCTTCCCTCGTAATTGTACATTAAAAAATTATAAAGTTAAATTAAGAGCTGCTGCCAGGAAAGTCTAAAAAGCAAAAGCATGAATCACTTGTCTGCCACAAAGTCCAAATGGTTACACTTAGAGGATTGACATTTAGGTCTAGATAACATTCACAAATCACAAACAAACAGTTCAGTTAAGACTTTTATCAAACAAATGGTAGATATTTTTAAATATTTGATCAAATATATTATATTATAGGGTGTGTTTGGTATGGAGGAAAATATTTTCCTTAAAATATTTTTTAATTTTCTCATGTTTCGTAAGTTTAAATATTTTTTAAATTAAATTATTTTTTAAAATTTGAAAAACAAATTAAAATTATTTATTTTTTTAAAATATCAAATTAATTGAAAGTTAAATCTGGAGCCGGCTATGGTTGGATTCAATTAGAAAGTCGAGACAGTCTAAATTTAAAAGGCGAATCTTGGATTCGAAGTCGAGTTGGGTCTCGCATTAGGTGTTAGGGTCGGATCCTAAATTGGAGCTAATTTTCATGTTAGAAACTATTTTTCTAAAAAAATATTTTTCACTCTACCAAAAAATAAAAGATAATTTTTGGAAAAAAAATTTTATTGACTAACATAACAATAGAAAAACTCTAAAAATTAAGTTAATATGGGACTGAGGGAGTATTGCATTTTTATCTCTAACGGATGGATTCGTAACATGTCCCTTTGTCACGATCTGAACCTGGGCCTAGTTGTGACTCGACGAATGTGACATCCAAAGGTATCCCATCCAAGCCTTGTGTTCATATCATAAGTATTAATAAGGTAAAATAAGCTTACATAAGAGAATAAACAAGCAAAGTACATAAAAGTAAGAATGTCAAAACATGTCTCTACATCATAAGATCTTGCCAAGGTCTAGAACATAGCATACTAGCTCACCCGCAAGATATACATCAAAAGAAAATAACAAGTCCCCGATGGAAAAGCAACATAAAGGGTTCGTTCCTGAAGCATGGGAACACACCACCAAGTCTTCAAGCTTGGAATCTGAATCTAGCCACATAATGGAACAGTCTCCTCGTTGTTCGCCCCTATATGATTAGATCATGTCGACAAAGAAGTATACATTAGTATGTGCAATATACTAAGTACGTAGGTATGTCATGAACCAAAGGACATCACAATAATATCAATATGCATAATCATAATCAATAGGGATAAGGGCACAATATGCATGAGCAATGCAAGTTAAAAGCATGAGACGAAACATCATCAATTTCATTCATAACCTTAATATACATATTTGGGAATAAGACCATAAGCGACATATAAGACCATGCGGACTATTACATGGAATCTTGATGTTCACTCTACATCAAGCTAAGAGGAGTCTACTTTGCCAAGGTAGACTCGATCGATCCTCACCCTATAGGCACTATCCTAGCACAGTGAGAACTATCATTTAACCCCACCCTTTAGGCTTTATCCTGTCATGGTGAGTGTCCATCATTAAAGCTAAATAAATCCATTAGCACACCTTTAAGGCATAAAACATGAACATCATTCCTATGGTGGCACATAGTTATATGTTTCACTTCCTTTATTTGTTTTGCTATAAATGCACTCAAGATATAAAAGCCTCCATCTTCCCTAGCAATCCCTTTTAACCGTGCCACTGTAGAGGTCCTGAAAGACACAAAAATCAGGGTAAAAGGATACAAAACAGAATAATTCCCTAGATATGTTGTTTGCTGAGTGTTGACCTCCATAGCTACCAGAGTATGGGGGACCTGCTGAACTCCTCATGTTACCTGCTGGAAATTGTACTCCATAACAACCAGAATGTAGATTCCCTGTTATATTTCTTGTGTTGCTATTGCCATGTCCTGATTTCTTCCTTTGTTTCCAACCATCTGGATAGTCAATCAATTTGCAGCAGTTGTCTTTGGTGTAGTGGAAGTACTCACATTTCTTTCCTTGTAGAACTCCTTACCTTGTTTCCTATTCACATTCATCACCACTAGATCTGGTTTCTTAACTACATTGGCTACATATATCGAGTGTTGAATCTCATTTTCTATGATCATAGCGTAAGCTTGGTTTATGGATGATGTGACTCCCGTCAATAGAGTCTATCTACGAGCCTGGTCACAGGACTCAAAAATTGGATCAGCCTTAGTTGTTGCAGATGATCTACATATTCTTTCGATTGAGGATGTGTACAGCTGGGATTTGGTTATTGGAATTTGGCAAGTCAACAATGACCACCAACATTGGTAATATTCAAGCACACCATTGAAGACCAAGAAATATTTCAGCACACCATTGGAGAAAACATGGCACACCATTGATGACCACCACCTTCTCACCTACCCCTTGTTTTGTTGTATAAATAGAGGGGTTGAGGTGAAATAAAGAACATCTGAGTTTTGTAAGAGAGAGTGTGAGCTTGAGTGTTCTGTAAAACTTTCTCCCGAATAAAATCCGTTGCTTCCTCCCGTGGACGTAGGCAAATTGCCGAACCACGTAAATCTTGTGTTTTTTGTGTCATTTGTTATTTTGTTTATCTCCGTGAATCATCTTGGGCACAACATTGGTAGCACTGCAGTTTTGATTCCACAGTGTTTTCAGTTTAGTGAAGTAATGTGAAACAGAGTTCGTACCTTGTGTCAATGTGTTGATCTATCTGTATTGATAGATCCACATGCGATTCACTTTGTCAAATCTCTCCTTCAAGTCTGTTCAAACTGAGTAGGCACTTATAGCACACACAATTCCTCTAGGAGTTCTTTTTAAGAGTGTTCATCAACCACGATAATACGATTGCAGAGAATAGTACTCTTAGAAATTACCGAAAAGAAAGCATGGATCAAGCTTTATAGCCAGGAGATCACACAATTTTCCTGACTAACCAACTCTGCCAGCTCATCTTTCACCCTTACAGTTAAGTAACAACCTAACAGAGTAGTAGATGTTGAAAAGCAACGGAACAGTAAAACTAAGTTAACATATTTGAAAATGTTGAACATCTGTAACATGGTTATCAAAATAATATTCCATTTTTATCTCTTTCTGATGGATTCATGACAAGCCCCTTTATATTTTGACCTGATTTTCCTGCTATTTCTTGTTTTGCGCTGGGAATAGTACCTATAGAAGCAATATAGCAATGTAACTTACAATTTGCTGCAAATCCACAAATGTTAATATCAAGACATGTTGTGTTTCACAAAAAACCAAAACATTATTTTTATGTGATCAACATAAAGGTGATTTCAAAAGCGAATCGTATTTTCGAGTTAACAATCAATTTCATCAAATATCCATTATACAAAATAATGATTAGGTTACTAATATTTCTCTAACTCTTGATACAACAAAGTCTTCCATATGCAAATCTCTAAACATCATAGTGTACAACCTGAAATGATAAAATAAGATGGATATCAAATATA
>JAOTQR010054216.1:0-14380 GCA_025774065.1 Solanum ossicruentum | reverse complement strand
ATAAATTCCTTAGCTAATATGACTGTAAATCCGGTTTGGTGTTGTTTGGGTGCCCAATCGGCACTAATCACGACCCCGGGGTTGGGTCGTGACAGTAAGGCTCTCACCGCACTTGCAGTACAAAACCAGTGGAAGATATATCAGATGGATGTGAAGTCAAAATTTCTAATTGCTATTTGGAAGAAGAAGTTCATATCGAGAAATCGCCTGGCTATATGAAGAAAGGACAAGAAGACATAGTCTATCGTCCGAAGAAAGCTTTGTATGGATTAAAGCAAGCTCCGCAAGCGTGGAATAATAGGTTGATGAATATTTTCAGAAGAATGGATTTGTGAAAATTTCGTACGAGCATGCCTAATACAGGAAGAAAAATTAAGTTGGTGATATTATGATCATGTGCCTATATGTGGATGATATGATCTTCACAAGAAACAATCTAGGTATGTTCAAAGATTTAAAGAAAGCTATGACTAGAGAATTTCAAATGACAGACATAGGTGAAATGTCATATTTTCTTGGAGTCGAAGTGAACAAATAGAGGATGGTATATTTTTGTCTCAAAAGAAATATGCAGAGCAAATTCTGAAAAGAGTTCATAATGCAAGATTGTAAGCTGACAACCACACCCATAGAACCAAGCATGAAGTTAAGTGTTGACTTCCCAAGTGAGCTTGTAAATCCAACGTTGTTCAAAAGCATTATTCAAAGTTTAAGGTATTTACCTATTTGGCAGCCAGATATCATGTATGTAGTTGGACTGGTGTAACACCCCCAAATTTCTTTCTACCTGATCTGGAGTTAATGTGCAGAGGTTGCTGAGAAAAGACTGAGAAAAGCTACATAGAAAGGTTCGCAAGAACCATTTCGACTCATAGACATGCTTACAACTTGTCGAATGGGTCTCGTAAAACTCCAGATGACTTGGTGAAATTTTTTAAGTCTGAAGCCTATGTATGAAATGGAGTGTGGCTCATAAAATATATTATGACTCATAGCAAAGGTTTCATGACAAATTTCAGTAACTCAATTTTCAGGACCTTTAGGAGTTTACGACCCGTAGAATGTTTTACAGATCATAGAGAGGGGTTTCATGTAAATTTCCAGTAACTCAGATTTTCAAACACCTAGTTTACAAGTGGTGGTCTATGGCTCATAGAATGGTCTATGACTCAGAGACAGGGTCTCGTGGACTCAGATGATAGTTTTAATGAGGGGTATTTTTTTTCATTCCGACTTCTGTTTAAATGAATCCTTGGTCATTTTACGCTTGAATAAAGCCTTAAAATAGACATATAATTCATCATTTTTCATACTTAGAGTTTCGTGAGAGCATTAGATAAGGGAGAAGAAGTTAGGGTTTCCAATTCAAGTGTGAGGATCGACTGGGGTTCAATTGTTTCCTCTAATTCTAGGTATGTAAGGCTTAGTAAAGTGTGAAATTTTCTTCTTCACACACCCTTTTTATCATCTTGAGTTAAGATTATTGAAAAGAGTTGAGATTTGAGAAAATTTAATCATATTAATACTGGAATTCTTGTGTTTATTATTAAGTCTCTTGAAAATATGTGAGGTACTTGCTGCATTATATAATTTATATATGAAATTGAAGTAAAGTTTTAAAATTGATAGCATGAACCCTAAATTTCATGATTTTATGAAATTTTGTGCATGCCATTGAGTATTTAAATTGAGTAATTTGAGTGTTTGAGTTGAGTAAATTGAGTATGATTAAGCATGAGAAGCATGTTGCATTGAGTCTCACACATCCCTATATATGATCATCTTTCTTGCACTATATGATGAGTCAAATTGAGTTAGTCAAAATGACCATTTGAGTATGAGTTGAATTTAATGAATTGCATTAATTAATGAGTTGATGAGTAACTGAGATGAGTTGAGATGAGACAACCCAATGAGGTTTGAGCTTTGAGTTGATTGGCTGAGCATTGAGTATTGAGTCGACTGATGAGTTGAGCATGTTTTGGTCTTGGGAGGAGTATCAAGCACCAAGTGATGAGTGATTAAAGACCTACTTTTACCTACGAAATTATATTGCCAGCGTAGGATAGTCGTACAGCTCATTTTGGCAACTTTTGTCCCACAAGTGAACATTTATTATGGATCCAAGAAAGAGTTGATCATCCTTTCGCACATTTAGGACAGGCATGGCAACAACATTGCCTTCGTTGTGCATCATCCAATCTAAGGGTGATGAGATGTGGATGTTGGATAAGAGAAATTCCTAAGCAACCTTGATTGAGCATGATATTTTTTAAATTAAGTCAATTCTTACTGAGTATATTTTACAAAGCATGATTTAATTTAAACTTGCATGTACTGAGTTAAGCATGAGTTGTTGAGTCAAAAGGTATGAGTTAAGTTTTACTTTCTTGAGCTATTTTACGTACCAATATATTCGATGTACTACGTCCATTTGGGACTGCACCATTTTAACTTGCAAATACAGGTGATACAGGACTTCAACCCGTGTATCATTGAGGTCCAGATCAGTACACTTCCAGGGTTAGTGAGCACTCTTTGCTTTTCGGAGGAGCTCTTTTATCTTATGATTTGAGCTAGTATATTTTTCTTCTTTGATTTGGGGTGTCCATAGTCTATCATGGCATCATCTAGATGGTTAAATAGAGGCTTCATAGACACTGAGTAGAGGATTTGTTGATTATATTATATTCCAAACTTATTTCATTTGAACTTATTATACAATAGTGTTATATTTTATTTTTACAATGTCTATATTTGAGTTCTTTCTTTCATTATTGAGTTGATGTGACGATGAGGCTAGGTGGTTCTCTTGGGAAATTAGTAATGGTTCTTCAAGTGCTGGCCACGCCAAGGATACCCTCCCGGGGTGTGACAAACTTGGTATCAAAGCATAGAGTTCAAGAGTCCTATGGAGTCAATGAAGCCATGTCTAGTGGAGTCTTATTTATGGGTGTGTTGTGCACCACACCATAGGCAGGAGGATATAGGACATTAGGACTTGTTACCCTTTTCTGATGATCTGAGTTCGTGCGATAGAGTTAAATCTCTATAAAACACTTTTCTAACTCATATGTACTTGCAGATTGTGCCTCCTAGATGAACATAACCCAGAGGAATGCTTCAGTTACCAATGCTGAAAACCCTACTTCAGAGGTGCCTCCTCAGATAGAAATGAGGGGCTGAGGTCGACCGGCCAGAACTGCTGGTGGTGCTTTGACGCCTACTAGTCCATCTGCTCCTACTATAGAGGCTAACTTCAGAGGAGCTATCACTATGCTCACACAGTTGGTGGCTGCCCAGAGCGAGAACTAGGGCTCACAGACTCCTTGTTCTAACCCTCATGAACCAACGGCTGCCTCCAGACTGAGATATTTTCTGAGGATTAATTCACCTGTCTTCACTGGGTCAAAGGATGAGGAGGACCCTCAAAACTTTATTGATGAGATGAGGAAGGTGCTGAAAACCATGCATATGACTAAGACTAAAGGAGTTGTGTTTGTTGCCTACTAGCTTAAGGATTAGGCCAATGTTTGGTACAATCAGTAGGAATAGATTCGAGGTGGTGATGCTAAGCCCGTTGCTTGGACATGTTTGAGAGTGCCTTCCTCGATCACTTCTTTGCTCAAGAATTGAGAGAGGTAGAGGTTGAGGAGTTTGTCAATCTGAAACAAGAGAGGCTAACTGTCAAAGAATATAGTCTGAAATTTATCCAATTATCTAGGTATTCCCTAGAGATGGTCCAGGATATGAGAGCGAGGATGAGGAAATTCATATTTGGGTTGGGTAGACCAGTGAAGAAGAAGTGCAAGGCGTCATTGCTGATCCCAAGAATTGATATCTCTAGAATGATAGTTTATGCCTAGAAGACCAAGGAAGATAAGAAGTAGGATAAGAGAAGCATCTGAATAAGAATGCTAGGTCAGCAGGGCTTAAGCCTAGTCATACCAAGCAGAGTAAGGGAGATAAGTCTTATTTCCTGAAGAGGTCCTCTAAATATACACCATCCTCGGCCAGTGTACCAACCCTGAGTCATAAGTATATCACAAGTCCCAAGGTCAGCTAAACTTTAAGGCACAGGGTGCATAATCTTAGGCAAGTGTAACTCTTGGATCTACAAGGAAGCTACATTGTGCAAAATGTGGCACGATGTATCTGGGAGAATGTAGAGACGGAGGGAATAGTTGCTACAAGTGTGTCCAACCAGGCCATTTTCGGAGGGAGTATCCAATGTGGGGCAATAGGGAGCAATCTTCTACCACAACACTACCAATGATGGGTGACTAGAGAGGTACTGCACCAAGGGCAGGCAGAGAGACAAATCGTTTGTATGTGATGGGGAATATGATATGGTCACTTTGAACTCTTGGTGATGTCTTTTGGGTTGACAAATACAACTGCAGCCTTCATGGACCTGATGAACAGAGTATTCAGACAATATCTGTACATATTCATGATCATGTTCATCGATGATATTTTGGTGTATTCCAGAGATGAGGAGGCGTATGCCAATCACCTCAGGATTGCTTTGCAGATGCTTAGAGATAATGAGTTGTATGCAAAGTTTTTCAAGTGTGAGTTTTGGCTCAAATATGTGGTTTTCTTGGGCCATATAATTTCAGGAGATGAAATTTGATTAGAGACTCAAAATATTGAGGCGATCAAGAACTTGCCTAGACCAAGGTCATTGACCAAGATAAGGAGTTTTTAGGGATTGGTTGGCGATTACTAGAAGTTTGTTGAGGGGTTTTCTTCCATATCAGCACCATTGACAAAATTGACTTAGAAGAAGGTCAAGTTCTAATGGTCTGACGAGTGTGAGAAAAGCTTCCAAGACTGAAGACGAGGTTGACTACTGCACCGGTGTTGACCTTACCTGATAAGATAGATAGATTTGTGATTTACTAAGATGCGACCTTACCTAATAGGATGGATGGATTTTTCATTTACTATGATGCTTTGAGAGTAGGATTGGGATGTGTGTTGATGTAGAAGGGAAAGGTTGTTGCTTATGCTTGTAGATAGGTTAAGGTGCATGAAAAAAACTATACCACTCATGACTTGGAGTTAGCAGCAGTGGTGTTTGCTCTTAAACTATGGTGCCATTATTTATATGGAGTGCATATTGATATATCATAGACAACAAGAGCCTGCAATATGTTTTCACCTAGAAGGAACTTAACTTGAGGCAAAGAAGATGGCTTGAATTGCTTAGAGACTACGACATGAGCATCCTCTACCATCCAGGTAATGCTAATGTGGTTGTTGATGCTCTTAGCAGGTTGTCCTTGGAAAGCACTGCCCATGTGGAAGTGGTGAAGAGAGAGTTCGATAAAGAGATTCATAGACTGGAACAATTAGGAGTCTAATTAGATGAATCAAGTGAAGGAGGAGTTCTTGTACATAATGAATCTGCATCATCTATAATAGAAAAGGTAAAGAAGAAAAAAGATCAAGATCCTGCTTTATTATAGTTGAAGGAGGATGTACATAAGCAAAAGTTGATGGCTTTCGCCAAAGGGGGAGATGGAGTATTGAGGTATCAAAGCATACTAATGTTGATGGTATTCAAGAGAGAATTATGTCAGAGGCCCACAGTTCCAAATATTCCATCCATCTAGGGTCTACCAAGATGTACTATGACTTGAGGGATGTCTACTGGTGGAGTAGAATGAAGAGAGATATTTCTGAGTTTATTTTCAAGTGCTCGAATTGCCAATAAGTTAATGTTGATCAGAAAAGGCCATGTGGAGTAGCTCATAAATTTGAGATTCTAGAGTGGAAGTGGGAGATAACATATAATTCATCACCGGTTTATTGAGGTCTTGCAGACAACACGATTCAATTTGGGTGATAGCTGATCGGATGACGAAATTTGCACACTTCTTGGCAGCTAAGACGATCGGCACTATAGAGGATTATGCCTGGTTATACATAAGGGAGATTGTTAGACTACAGGGAGTCATCTTAGCTATCATCTTAGATGGAGTAGTTCAATTCACTGCCCATTTTTAAGATCTTTTTAGAAGGGTTTGGGTACAAAAGTGCATCTTAGAACTGCCTTTCACCCGCAGACGGATGGCCAAGCAGAATGTACTATTCAGACCTTGGAGGATCTGTTGAGGGCCTATGCCATTGGCTTTAAGGATAACTACGATGAGCAATTTCCTTTGATAGAGTTTTCTTACAAAAATAGTTTCCATTCGAGCATACAGATGGCCCCATATGAGGTACTCCATGGAAGAAGGTGTAGGTTGCCGATTGGATGAGTTAAGGTAGGTGAAGCGGGGTCGATTGGACCGTACTTGGTTCACCAAGATATGGAGAAGGTAAGGATCATTCAAGAAAGATTAAGGACTACACTGATCTGATAGAAATACTACACAGACATTAGAAGAATATACTAGAGTTTGACGTTAATGATTGGGTGTATTTGAAAGTGTCGCCCATGAAAGGAATGATGAGGTTCGGAAAGAAAGGAAAGTTAAGTTTGAGGTATCTTGGCCCTTATCAGATAATGAAGGGAGTGGCTACTATGGAATATGAGTTAGAACTACCATCAGAGTTAGAGGCCATCCACCCAGTTTTTTACATTTCTATGCTCAAGAAGTGTTTGGGAGATCCACAGTTGGTAGTTCCTGTTGAGATTATTGAAGTGAAAGATAGCCTGAGTTATGGGGATATCCTTGTCCAAGTCCTTGATCGTCAGGTTCGCAAGTTAAGAACCAAAGAGATTGCATCTGTCGATGTGTTGTGGAGGAACCAATTCATAGAAGAAGCTACTTGGAAGACGGAGGAGGAAATGAAGACCAAATATCCTCATTTGTTCCTTCCTACTGATGATGAGAGAGTTGATGGTACCAAATTCCCTCTAAGTACTTGAATTTTCATTCCTTGAGTTCTCCCTCCATTCTCAATATGATAGACGATGGAGTTCTAGAGTTCGAGTGAGGGTTGATGTGATTTGCTGAATGTTTGATTGTTTTACTTGCTGAAAATTTCTGATTTATTGGTTGCATAAGTGAGGTGAGAGCTGGTTAATTATTAGAGTTCATAAGGAAATTTGTGCCTTGACTTAAATTCCTAGAATTCTCTTCATTCGAGGAAGATGATCCCAAGAGGGAAATAATGTAACACCCCCAAATTCCTTTCTACCTAATCTAGAGTGAATGTGCAGAGGTTGCTGAGAAAAGACTGAGAAAAGATGCAGAGGAAGGTTCACAAGAACCATTTACGACTAGTAGAATGGGTCTCATAAAACCCTATATGTCTTGGTGAAATTTTCTAAGTTTGAGGCCTATATATTAAATGGAATACGACTCGTAAAGTATGTCATGACTCGTAGAGAAGGTTTCATGAAAAATTCCATTAACTCAATTTTAAAGACCTTTAGATTACGAGAGGAGTTTATGACCCATACAATGTTTCATAGATCGTAGAGAGGGGTTTCATGCTAATTTCTAGTAACTTAGATTTTGAGACACCTTGTTTACGAGGGGTGGTCTATGGCTCTAGAATAATCTATAACTCGTAGATGGTGTCTCATAGAATTAGATGACAGTTTTAATAAGGGGTATTTTTATCCATTCCGACTTCTATTTAAATAACTCCTTGGTCATTTTAGGCTTGAATACAGCCTTAAAACAAACCCTAGGTGTATCATTAATCATTCTTCATATTTAGAATTTCTTGAGAGCACTAGAGAAAGGAGAAGAAGCTAGGGTTTCCAATTCAAGTATAAGGATCGACTGAGGTTTGATTGTTTCTTCTATTTTCAGGTATGTAAGGCATATTAAAGTGTGAAATTTCCTTCTTCACAAGCTCCTTTCATCATCTTGAGTCAAGATTTGGAAAAGAGTTGAGATTTGAGAAAATTTTATTATCTAAATACTGAAATTCTTGCGTTTATTATTAAGTCTCCTGATAATATATGAGGTACTTTCTGCATTATATATTTTCTATATGAAATTGAGTTAAAGTTTTATACTATATAGCGTGAACCCTAAATTGCATGATTTTATGAAATTCTATGCATGCCATTGAGTTTTGAGTTGATTGACTGAGCATTGTGGGTTGAGTCGATTGATGAGTTGATTGATGAGTTGAGTATGTTTTAGTCTTGAGAGAAGTATCGAGCATTGGGAAAGGAGTGAGTAAGCATCTACTTTAACCCACAGAACTATGTTACCAGCATAGGATAGTCATACTACTCGTTCTGGCCTCTTGTCCTGCAAACGGACATTTATTATGGATCCAAGAAAGAGTTGATAATCCTTTACCGTGGCACATTTAGGATGGGCATAGCACCAATCTTGCCTTCGTTGTGCATCACCCAATCTAAGGTTGATGGGATGTGGATATTGGTTGAGAGAAACTCCTAAGCAACCTTGATTGAGCATGATATTTTTTTAAACTGTATCTATCCTTACTGAGTATATTTTACAGAGCATGATTTGATTCAACTTGCATATACTGAGATAAGCATGAGTTGTTGAGTCGAGAGGTGTGAGCTAAACTTTACTTTTTTGAGCTATTTTACATACAAGTACAATTTCATATACTGACATCCATTTAGGCCTGCATCATTTTATAGTGCAGATACAGGTGATAGAGGACTTCAGCCCGTGCATCGTTGAGGTCCAGATCAGTACACTTCTGGGGTTAGTGAGCCCTCTTTGCTTTCTGGAGGAGCTCTTTTATCTTATGATTTGAGCTGGTATATTTTCCTTCTTTGATTTGGAGTGTCCATGGCCTGTCATGGCATCATCTAGATGGTTGAGTAGAGGCTTCACAGAAACTGATAGAGGATTTGTTGAGTATATTGTATTCCAAACTTATTTCATGTTAACTTATAATACAATAGAGTTATATTTTATTTTTACAATATCTTGTATTTGAGTTCTTTCTTCCACTGTAGAGTTGATGTGACGATGAGGTTAGGTGCTTCTCTTGTGGAATCAGTAATGGTTCTTCAAGTGTAAGCCATGCCAAGGGTACCCTCCCGGGGTGTGACAAACTTAGTATGAGAGCACAGAGGATTGGTATATGCATCGTTGAGGTCCAAATCAGTACGCTTCCAGGATTGGTGAGCCCTCTTTGCTTTTCAGAGAAGCTCTTTTATCGTATGATTTGAGCTAGTATATTTTCTTTCTTTGATTTGGGGTTTCATAGACACTGAATAGAAGATTTGTTGAGTAGAGGCTTCATAGACACTGAATAGAAGATTTGTTGAGTGTCTTGTACTCTAAACCTAATTCATTGGAACTTATAATACAGTAGAGTTATATTTTGTTTTTACGATGCTTATATTTGAGTTCTTTCTTCCACTATTGAGTTGATATGATGATGTGACCATGTGGTTCTCTTGGGGAATTAGTAATGGTTCTTCAAGTGCTGGGCACGCCAAGGGTATCCTCCTGGGGCATGACAACTGGTCTACAAATTCATGTAGAAACCAAAGAAAGATCATTGGAGTGCTGCAAAGAGAATTTTGGGATATATCAAAGGTACTGTGGATCATGGTCTATTCTATACGCACTCAGAAAAATTAAGATTTGTTGGTTACTCAGGTAGTGATTATATGGGAGACTTGGATGATCAGAAAATTACATTCAGTTGTCTCTTCCATCTTGGCTCAGCAGCGTTTTCATGTCATCAAAGAAACAACAAACTGTTGCTCTTTCAACTTGTGGAGCAAAATACATAGCAGCTACAGCATGCACCTATCAAGCTATCTGGTTGAAGAATATTTTGAAGGAATTGTCTTTTACTCAAGAAGGACTAAATCACAATTTACATTGATAATAAGTCTGTCATATCACTTGCGAAGAATCCGGTGTCACATAGCTGAAGCAAGCATATTGATACAAAATATCATTTTATCCGTGAGGAAGTGAAGAACAAAATAGTGGAATTAATCTATTGTCACACAAAAGATCAATTGGCAGATATTTTTACAAAGCCATTGAAAGCGGACACATTACACATACTCAAGGAGAAACTCAAAATGAAAAGTTTGGTTTGAGGGGTAGTATTAAAATCAAACCAAACTATTACAAAAGATCAAATATTACTATTACATGCCACAAATCTTGTGGTTGGAAAAGCATGCTTAATTAATAAGCAGAGGAAAAGCCAAATATGGTGTGCTTAAATAAATCCTAATTCAATTTGAAGACATGCTCAATTTGGAGACACGTACTTGAGTATTAGAAATGTGGAAGCCTCCTTTGTTTGACTAGGAAATACTATGACGGTTAGTTAGTCTGTATATGTGTATTATATTTAAAACATGAATAGATGTGTAAGTAAAAAAATTTTAAAAAAAGGGATAGCCTCAATCAAAGAAGTGTTGTTGCACTAATAGGGGAAAAGAGAGAGAGAGAGAGAGAGAGAGAGAGAGAGAGAGAGAGAGAGAGAGAGAGAGAGAGAGAGAGAGAGAGAGAGAGATTTGAAAGTTTATGTTCTAAATAGTAAATTGTAATATTTGTGTGTTGTAATCTTTTACTCCATGTGTAATAAAAATATTACTTTTTGGTCCACTGCACGTCTAACAAGTCCAGTATGTGTGATTTGCTAAAAACTAACTAATTATGTAATACCTGAAATGAATCTTCGTTTGTACGCTTCGCGTTGATAGCATCCATGAGAATTTTAAAATTCTCAATTATAAGCAATTCCTTGGGCTCGGAAGACACCTAAAATGTGCAGTAAACAGTATACAGATTTATAATTTAGCAAAACAAAACTAGAATAACTAAAATAAAAACAAAATAGCATACTGAATCCTTCAACTTTGCTAGATCTTCTCTCAAATTCACAATATCATCGGCGTTGCTGCTCGATTGTTTCTCATTCAACACAACTGATGGTATCTCATCATCCACGTCATTGTCGATAGATACTTTTGGTTGCTTTTCAAGATTCAGTGGTGGAACATTGCTATTCACCTTAGTTGATACAACAGGAGATTCAATAGAGATCTTTTCATTCAGATATTCACCCGCATGTTGTCTTTTCTTCTTTTTGGGGAGGTAACAATGATCCACCGGCCTTTTCTCTCCTTTTTTCTTTAGCAACTATGCTGGAGGGACCGAGCTAAAAATGTCATCCTTAACAGGCTCATCAACTGCTATTTTTGAGCAGATTGTATCACCTGCACCCTTTTTCAGATGGAATTTTAAGAAATGTAAGTGTGAGTGATATATTCTAATAACTTGACCGTGAAAATAAAAAAAAGGGGAAAAAACACATACATTACGTATAAACAAATTTAAAAAATGATTATATATATTCGTAATACAAGACGTGTAACTGAATCTCTATGAATAAATTAGTAGATTATCATTGTCTCTGAACATCCCCTTCTATTAAGTACTCATAATATGGTCGCTTATCTATGGTCCTCCAATTTAGCAACTGGGAATTTGAGATGATTCGTTGATAGAAATTTTCAAGTCAACTGATGAGCAATATTCATACAACCAAACTTGCATTGCGAGGGGCATACCACCAATCCTAAAGTATTGTTTCACAGCGTCCATTTTCTTTGAAATACTCTTAACTAGAGTTTTAAACGTTTTTATGGCCCAAGGGTGTTTGCTGTATCGACCACTCTAGACCAAATCAAAGTGAATTCGTGGTATGGATACATTAGTCTTCTCTTTGAAGATATGAATATATTTATGAAATAAAGTACTGCTAACTTGACAGCGTCATCATCATTACCATCACCCCCAATATTGTTCCAAAATCCCCTAACCAACTCTGCCTTTTCCACAGTCCTCTTGCCTCTAAACATATTGTTGAATGAGCCTATCAGATTCACTTGTGTTGAATGAAAAATCCTCCGTATTAGCAACACAATTTAACCCCAAGATAATAGCAAACCCTCTAATATTGAATCACAATGTTGAATGATTTATATGAATTAAGAGGGTATCTGGAGAACTTTCTACCAGTTCACACGCCATGAAACACTTGAAAATTTGAGCCTGAACAAAACATTAGTCTAGGAGTAGCAATTTTAGTCCATATAAGGTAAAAACAACTCATTTTACCAATATTTATTTTAGTGGATTACTAATATTTTCTAAATGGGTAAATATTGGTTGATCTATTTTAAGAGTTCATACAAATATGATCAAAATTGATAAAATATGGATACCCATATAGACCAGTAGATTCCCCAACTCATAATAAAAAAATTCAATTGTTCTAAAAAAAATTTTGTATGCACAATTTTTTTTTATGTTTCTTAAAAAATATTGGACCGGGGAAGGGTAGGGGGCAAAAAAAATCTTTTTATTGGGCGGGCATAAGTATCGAAAAATCAAAGCAAACCAAACTAATTCGATTTTTCGGTTTGATGTCAAGGTGGCGAATGGGGTGGGAGGGACAAAAATTTTTTTTTAATCTTTTATCAGGGAGGGCATAAAAACTGGAAAATCAAAAAATCAAACCGAACCAAACCAAAGTAATTTGATTTTTCAGTTCGGTGTCAGAGTGAGGGGGGCAAATTTTTTTAAATTTTTTATTGAGGGGGCATAAATACAGGAAAATTGAAAAATCGAACCAAACCAAACTAATTTGATTTTTCCGTTCGGTGTCGTGGTGGGGTGGGAGGGAAAAATTAACTTTTTTTTGGGAATGGGCATAAATACCGAAAAATTGAAAAATCGAATCAAACCAAAATAATTTAGTTTTTCGGTTTGGTGTCGGTGGGGGAGCGGGGGCAAAAAAATTAACGTTTTAAAAATTTTTTATTGGGATGGGCATAAATACCAAAAATTGAGAATTTGAACCAAATCAAAATAATTCAATTTTTTGGTTCAATGTCGGTGTCGGTAGGGGGGGGGGGACAAAAAAATTAACTTTTTTTTAAAATTCTTTTTATTGGAGTGAGCATAAATATCGAAAACTCGAACCAAACCAAATTAATTTGATTTTTCGGTTTGGTTTCGGGGTGGGTGGGGGAATTAACTTTTTTTAATTTTATTATTGGGATCGGCATAAATACCAAAAAATCAAAAAATTGAACCAAATCAAACTAATGCAGTTTTTTAGTTTGGTGTCGGGGTGGGACGGGGTGCAAAAAATTTTTATAAATTTTATTGGAGCAGGCATAAATACAGGAAAATCAAAAAATTGAACCAAATCAAACTAATACGATTTTTTGGTTCGGTGTTGGTGGGGGGAGAGGGGCAAAAAATTGAACTTTTTTTTGCTTTTTTATTGGGATGGGCATAAATACAGAAAAATTAAAAAATCGAATCAAACCAAACTAATTCAATTTTTTGATTCGGTGTAAGTGTTCTTTTCTCAAAAGTTTAGTTCTTTGATTCGGTGTAAGGGTCTCAAAACTTCGGTACACAGAAGAACCGAACTTTTATTTAAAAAATTGAAAAAAAAAATAATTCCTTTCAAAAAAAAACTATTTGGGAGTAGGGTTGGGGTGATTGAGATTGAACATTAACAATCTAACTTTGATTTAATCTTTTTTGGCTTTAAGAGAATAAAGTGGATTGGAACTATTCTTATCCAGACCATATTTGACGAAATCCATATTTACCCATATTTTATATGGATGGATTGTGATCCAATCCATTTTGGCTCAATTCATATTCAATCCAATCCAATCCACTCATTTGCCACCTTTAATTGGTGCATTCGGGTATATACACCAAAACATATATCCTTGAACTTGTTGAATTGTGCCTGACTAAACTTTTGCTTCCAATCACAAATTAACTTGTGATTTGTATATACTTGTGTCACGACCCAACCCCGGGGCCATGACTAGTGCCGATTAGACACCTAGACCAACATTCAAGCACAAGTCTCATCCGTAAGTATACGAACTCTACTGAAATTTCGGCAGAATTTCTCCTGTTTTACTGACTATCCGCACCTGTAGCAGCGCCCAGAATACAATGACAAACACACATATATACATATACATATCAACGCGGACCGACAAGGTCTCCGCTGCGATCCTGCCGCCTAATAAAGTACCAAACATGTACAATCACATAACACCTTAGACTCGTCACCCGCTCGTGTCTAACAACCTCTACATAACAAAATAAAACATATGACGGGACAGGGCCCAGCCGTACCCCCGAAAGTACCAAAAGAAAATAGAGTAACGAAAGTACATATCCAAGTGTATATACCCAATAGTTTGCCCCTGAAGTAAAGGAGCGCAGCGTCGGTAGATAGTGGATCCTAGCTGGGAGGGTCTTTATCCTGTACGTCGGTGTCTGCGGGCATGAAACGCAGCCCCACACAAGGGGGGTCAGTATGGATAGGTACCGAGTATGTAAAGCGGTAAGTACGAACCTGAATGACAGTAACAATCTACAATAGGAATAGAATAATC
>JAOTQR010054206.1:0-14380 GCA_025774065.1 Solanum ossicruentum | reverse complement strand
AAATTAGCGCTAACTTGACCAAACCATTTCATATTTCATTTGCATTGTGCTAGTAGTGTAAGGTGTGGGGTGTTACATCTTCATTTGTGGAAAAGGTCTAAATGAATACAATAGAATCTCACCATGTTCAAATGCAAAGCTGATGTGGGACACTTTAAAAACTACTTTCAGGTACAAAATAAAAAATTGACAATCTCAATAGATAATGCATGAGTTGCTCAAAGTGAAGAGAAAGATTCTATCCAAGCATGTGTACCAGATTTACAACCATGATCGATAATATCTATTTATTGAGAGAACTTATACCCATAGAAAAGGTTGTCCTTAAATTACTCAGCATTATTTCTAAGTCATGGGAGAAGAATGTTGAGGCATTTATTAAAGTTCATGATTTCGATACTTTATCTATGGATAGGCTAATTAGAAAGCTCTCCACATATTAACTTAAGAAAAAATAATAAAAGAAAATTGGCAGGAGGAGGAAAGATAAACTGTTATGAACTAGGTTTGGCCCAATGTCGACGATACATATACGGATGTCCCACAATTAGTTATTGGGCCGAGAAGAAATAATAAAACTAAGGAAAAAGTACACAAAATCGACATAATTTGAAATTATTTACCCTTAATAGACCTAATCTAAATTATTTACCCTTAATGGATCAATACCCAAACTATTTACCTTTCTACCCACTTATCCCTTTTTATTTCACTTGCTGATGTCATGCTGACATTAGCATAAATACTATGAAATATACTCTGGTAGTATATATATATATATATATATCATAGCGGTATCATATAGAATGAGCTCAGTACTTTGTCATACTCTGGTGGTATATCGATACCGAATTAGTATATATGATTTTTTAAAGAAATAAATAAAAAAATTATTTAACTCTAAATTAGTAGAGAATATATTCGTTATATACTTTGTTGGTATATTTATACCATATCGGTATCATATAAGATTGAGTTTAATCATCTGTGATACCCTGTTGGTATATGTATACCTTACTAGTATATCATACAAGTAGGTGATGATGTTATCATGATGTTAGTGAGCAAATTTTATTCTTAGGGAGCCAAAATTTTAATAGTATAGGGGTACAAAAAGTAAAGGAGCATATGAATAAAAATTATTTGCTTTAAAAGGTACAACCTTAGTTTTCCCTAAAACTAAAAGGACTTTGCAAAGGCTGATTTGGGACCTAGGCCCAAATAGCAACTAGTTAAAAATATGATGAATGAGAGAAAGTGGTTTATGCAAATTGTGAGAAAATAAATGTCTAGTCCCCTTATCCCCTTTAGTCTATCTTTTCATCTCTCTTCAAGTTATCTTCTTTGATCTATTCTTTACTATTCTATTGTTGTTCTAGAAGTTCTTTGTTAGTTCTATTTCCGATTGTAACGTTGAGTTTGGTGATTATAATACTTGAATGTTTCTATTGTAAAATAGAGGTCGTTACATAAACGATATGATTTTAAAGATGAGCACATAACACTTATGACTAGAAGATTTCAGTGAATGTTTTAGAGGGATCAAAATAACCAGAGAAGAAACTCTTCATCGTAACACAAATAAGGAAATCAGGGAACAACTAAGTTGTAAGTGTGAAAGCCTTGATCACTTTATAATTTTTTTCCTTTATGGATCTTAAAGCACATAAAAATAACCTAAAAAAGGAAAGAAAAGAAGAAAGATAATGTAACGACCCCCAGTTTAGGAGCTTAAGAGTGCAGAAAGTTGGCATAAAAAATCACCTGCATTCAAGATTACGAGGGTGACTTACGATCCCCAGGTGGTTATACAGTCCGTAGGTTTGGTCCTTAAGCATAAACTTCAGGAAAGGGAAAATTTTTTCAAGTGTGGGGTAACCTATAGATCAAGTGACAACCAATAGGATATATTATGGTCTGCAGATAGGGTCGTGAGTGAGACCATCAGACATGAAGAAAATTTAGAGTTTGTTGGAAGGTGACCTATATATTACCAATACAACTTGTGAATCATTGTATGACCTGTCGAGTGCTTCATGGAATGAGACTAAAAAAAGGAGAAAATGGCTAAGTGTGAAAGGAATCTACGAGTCCAACTGCGACCCATAATAAATTTCGTGGTTTTGAGCCCACAAAAGTTAGTTTCAGTGATTTCAGATATGTTACCACACGAATGGGGCTTATGACCCGTGGTTTACCTATGACCCATAAATAGGGTTTCACAGGTTGAATCCGACAAGTATTACACGTGAAAGCGATTAATTCAACTAGAACGAACAACTAATTCAACTTCACGCAATTAGACTTTCAAGCTGCGTAAGCGTAATGAATTCAACTATGCAACTGGGTTCGAATCCTACTGAGAGTCCACTAGAGATCAGAAATTGTTGAAGAAACAACAAGATCTTTCTTTTGTCTCTTCCAGGCGATATGCCTTTCGAGTTTATGAAGGAAAATGGATAATGGGCTACATCTAAGCCATACCCCAAGTGACCCCAATTGAAGATGAAATAAGAGAACTCCAGAAGGGCTTGCAAATAGCGATACAACTTAACCTCTCCCCACTTGAAATCAACACTGATGCACAGGGAGTTGTGCAAATGTTACAAGAAGGTAACCTAAAATATGACAATCTTCTTTATGAATGCAGGTACTTAATGAGCAGGTTGGACAGAGTGGCGCTAACATACTTGTTTAGGGCGCAAAATCAAGTGGTGGACATGTTAGCAAAGGAAGGTACAAAGAAGCAGACTATGGGAACAATACTATTTTTGTAGTTCCTTTGGTGTTTTTTAGGAGCCAAGTAGAAGCAGGCACCCTAGGAACTAGTTATGTTTGAAAACAACTAAAAATGTTTTTATTTTCTTGGGCCTAAATATGGCCCATCCTAACTATGCGTTGACATACTTTATTGGTCAAGACAATTATTCTAATTTTTTAATATTAATGTAATTGTAATCATTTAAAATTTATTAAATTTAAGTTTTGAAATGATTCGAAGTATATTAAATTCATGAATATACTAGTCTAAATAAATATTATGGATTTATATAATTGAGTTAATCATTTAAGTCCAATAGATACAAATTTAATTAAAACCCGTGTTAATTGACTTGAGCTACAACAAAGGAGTCCAAATTAACAAGCCCAACATTGTTTCATCCAAGAGGTCCATCTTGGTGCCACATGTCAAATGATATAGCGCACCAAGTCAAACAAAAAAACCAATGGGACCATACCATGTGTCAAAATGACAAGCCAATTTCATTAAAACCCAACATGTCATGTCACTTAAATTTGATTGGTTGAAGGGAAGTCTTTCCTATTATAATTCCTCTATTCTACAACTATAAATAGAGGTCTTCATAACTCAAAGAAAAGGGAAGAATTCTAACAAAAAAGCTAGAGAAAGCTCGTGGATCAAACACCGCAAATTTCTCTACAAAGTTCAAGAATTCAAACATTCAAGCACTCAAGTTCAAGAACAAGCTTAAAAGCTCTTGAACTTAAGATGAAACTCAAGAACTAATTCAAGTTTCAAGAACAAGATCAAGAACAAATTCAAATTCAAGATCGAGTTCAAGAACAAATTTTAAATTCAAGAACAAGCTCAAGAGCCCTAAAATTTACACTTGAAAAGGGCGAATCAGAGAATTTATAGCGATTGTAACACTTACATTTTGAAATTAAATACTACAAATTGTTCGCGATATTTTGTTCTTGATTATTATTTTCTTGATGTGAATTTATCGTCTACAAATTCTGGCACACCCAGTGGGACAATCTCTACCTCTCACCTCCACTTTTCAAGCATCAAAAAACATTCAAATGGCTTCCAAGAAGATTAAATCCCAATTAACTTTCTCAAAGGCTGCTGAATCTAAGTTCTTTGCTGAAGTGGAGGGAATTCCTGGTGTTACCTTTGGGAGCTTTGGTGCTACACGAGGAGCTGGGCTACCACGCTAGTACAACAAACACTTTTTGTGTCATCCATATCAGTTCCTATCTATAGATCTTCAACTCTGAAAGGAGTAGGATCCTCTACTAATACTACAGATGAAGGAACTAGTATTACTGAAAAGATCGAAAGAACTTTAGATTCACTTGAGCTTCCTGGTTCTAAGAACTCCATCGCGAAGAAAGGCTCGCATGATGTGAGTCTTGTGAAGATTGACTCGCAGAAAAGTCCATCACCAATGGTCATGCAAGCGATGGTAACTGATGCTTCATCCATTGAGGAGCAACTTACGACTTTGGCAAAGATGATTGAGTAATTAACCAAGCATGTGCAAAGTCAAGAATCCCGCATCTACAAGTTGATGGATAGGATGGATGGTTTACTAGATGGAGAATCTAGTCATGCGCCTAGAAAAGGCATTGAAGTTCACGAGATTGAAAATCCTATGAAGCAAGCATCACATGTCAAGGAGGTACCGGTCTCTCTTGAGGGGATGATCCCACTTGATCGATTGAGGGAGTTCATTGAAGGGAATATCAAGGATAAGTATGAGGTCTCCACCAAGTCTTCCCATATGTATGCCAAGCCCTACACTACAAGGATTGATAACCTCAAAATGCCTACCGGTTATCAACCTCTTAATTTCCAACATTTGAGGGCAAAGGAAATCCAAAGCAACACGTTGCGCACTTTGTAGAGACATTTAACAATGCTAGGACATATGGAGACTATCTTGTCAAGCAGGTCGTACACTCCTTAAAAGGGAAACACATTTGAATGGTACACTGATCTTGAGTCTAATTCTACTGATAGTTGGGAGCAACTGGAACATGAAGTCCTTAATCGCTTCTACAGCACGAGATGCACTATAAGCATGGTAGAGCTCGAAAGGATGAACCGGTCATTGATTTCATAAATCGATGGAGAAATGTAAGTTTAAATTGCAAAGATAGGCTCAATAAAACTTCTTCTATAGAAATGTTTATCCAAGGGATGCGTTGGGGGCTTCTTTAATTCTTACAAGGAATCAAGCCTAAGTCTTTTGAAGAATTGGCTACTCATGTCCACGATATGGAGTTGAGCATGTATTTTTGCCAGAAAGGATGGGATGCATGTTCATGATACTCAAAGAGGAAAGGACAAACAAGAGCCTAAAAAATGGAACAAATGTGTGCCCAGGAATGACAACAAAGAATCCATGAATGTCAATGTGGCGCCTGTGAAGTTTAGTACAAAAGAAAGTAAGAAGCAAAGTGTAAAGACTACTTTTCAAGAGCATCCAAATCGAAAGTTGACTTTGAGGGAGATGCAAGATAAGGAATACCCTTTTCTGGATTCTGATGCTCCTGAAAGTTTTGATGAATTGATTGAGCTAAAGCTCATTGAGTTGCCAGAGATGAAACAACCTGATGAAGTTAGGAAGACTAATGACCCAAATTATCGCAAGTATCATGGACTTGTCGGTCACCCTCTTGAAAAATGTTTTGTCCTTAAGGATAAAGTTATGCAATTGGTTAACAAAAGAAAATTGTCCTTGATGATGGAAAGGAGAGCTCTAATCAAATCTCTATCATATTTGGTTCGCTTGACCCAATCCAAATATGTGAATCTAAAGAGGAAGGGTTGTTAGAGTGAGAAAAGTCTTAAACTGATACAGATAGTGATAAAGGATGGATTCTTATGACTAGGCGAAGACGCAACAAGACTAGTCCATGGAAAGAATCACTTGAGAAACTGATCAGACAACGGGTAGTGAGGAGATCAAAGAAGCATAAGTTAGTCAAACCTCCAAAAAGGTCAAAGGTAGAAGTACATCACTACCAAAAATAGTGATGTCCAGTGACTTTGGGGGAATTTCTTCCAAGTTAGTTATGTATGGAGGCTGCTCAAGATAATGTTGAGGCATCTTGTTTCAGTACTGGCAAGGGAGAAGCGATGAATGAAACTCCGTCAAAGGTGTCTCTTTCTAAAAAAGAAGAAACAACAAGTGATATCTCACCAAAGATATCTCCTGTGAACAAAGAAGAAGCGATGGGTGAAATCCCATCGAGAGCATCCCACTCATCTTTCGAGATGCCTATGGAAACTCTTCTTCAAGAAGTACATACATGTGATACAAAGATCACATTTACAAACGATGATCTTCTATTTGGTGAAACTCTACATAATCGTCCTTTGTACATAGTGGGTCATGTATGAGAGAAGAAGATAAATAGAATCTTGATAAATGAAGGGTCTGGGGTTAACATTCTTCCCAACCACACGATGAAAGAGCTTAGCATCATGATTGAAGAACTTAGTGCAAGTCAATTGTTGATACAAGGATTTAATCAAGGGGGGCAGAGGTCTATAGGCCCTATTAAGCAGAAATTCATATGGATGATTTCCGATCAAGTGCATGGATGCATGTGATTGATGTAAAGATTTCGTACAACATATTACTTGGAAGGCCTCGGGTGCACGAGAACAAAATTATCTCATCTTTTTACTATCAATGCTTGAAGTACCTCAAAAATGGAATAGAAAGGAAAATAGTTGCTGACAATAATTCTTTCACTGATGTTGAGTGACATTTTGCCGATGTAAAATTCTATTTGAAGAGTTATGCTATAAAAGAGGTAAACCTTGAGGGTGTCAAACTGACCAAATCTGATAAGCTTAAAGCCAAGCAACTGATGTGGCCATTGAAAAGGGCAAAGTCGATATTGGGAAGCCTAACACTTGTCCGAATAAGGGGAAGACGATGCCCTCAAAGGGAAAGCCAGCCTCTACACTACATTATGTCCCAAAAATGAAGAAAGAGGAGGGTCAATCATCTGATATGAAAGGGGATGTGTTAGGAGGGTTGACTCTTCCTATCAAATATATTGATATAATAAACTTGTCTTCAAAGGTACTAGGAAGTTTTGTGGCTCAAAATCCGCCACAAGATGTGTCACTTCCTATAAAAACATACAGAAGGCTTTGATCCAAATGCTTACAAGTTATTTGCAAAGGCTGGGTATAACCCTAGTGAGCCATCTAGGCTAGGGAAACTCCAATCAGAAGGCATGACTAGGCAAGCACACGAAGGCTTAAGCTATAGACAACAACCACCAGTTCGCATCTCTATAAAAAGTGCAAGCAATGACTACATTACTGTAGAAGATGAGCGTGATTCTTCTAATAAAAGGCCTTTTGTCTTTGATGGACTCGGACAAGCTGCTTCAAAAACTTCTATGTTCGAAAGGTTGGGCCCATTGGAAAAAAGAAACAACAAGCATAAAAAAAGTTACCTAAAAGTAACGACACTTGCTTCACCTATGTTCTAAAAGGATTTCAAAAGTGTAATCCTTTCTACGATGAAGCGATGGGTGGAACTCATGGTTTCGTGTAAAGAGGTGCTAAAAGCAAGGCTCACACTATGGTTTATACCAAAGAGCATAAGGAGGATGAAGAAAGCGTAGGCTCCTCATGTTATGTTACAACTCAGATTGAGAATGATTCCTCTTGTCAAATGAAGATTGATGAAGATCTGGGAGGTATTGCTTTGTGCAATCATATATTTGTTAATGTCAATGATCCACAAGAAGAGGAGGCTACTAGAGAGGCCCTACTAGAATGTGAAGAAGGAGTGAAGACAATAGATCACCAAAAGGAAGTTAAGCTTAGCACTGATGAAGATCCGAGGCCAACTTACTTGAGTGCTTTTCTAGAAGTTGATGAAGAAATGGCTTATATGAATATACTCAAAGAATGTAGGCATGTCTTTGCTTGAAGCTATAAATAAATACCTGTCTTAAATCCCAAAATAGTAGTCTATCAATTGCCGGTCAAGCACGGTGCTCATCCTGTCAAGCAGGTTCAAAGACGTTTTAGGCCAGACTTGGTTCCATTGATTGAGAAAGAAGTTAACAAACTAATTGAGGAAGGTTTCATTCGTGAAGTTAAATACCCTACGTGGATTTCAAGTATCATTCCTGTGAGGAAGAAGAATGGCCAAACTCGAGTTTGTGTTGACTTTAGAGACCTCAATAATGCATGCCTAAAGATGAGTTCCCTCTACCCATTCTGGAGCTAATGATTGATGCTACAACTGGTTATGAGGCAATGCCATTCATGGATGGTTCTTTTGGCTATAACCAAATTCGAATGTCACTGAAGGATGATGAACTCACAGCATTTCGCACATCTAAAGGAATTTATTGATACAAGGTAATGCCTTTTGGTTTAAAAAATGCTGGTGCTACATATCAAAGGGATATGAAAAATATTTTTGACGACTTACTACACAAAAATATCAAATGTTATGTTGATGACTTGGTGGTGAAGTCAAAAAGGAGGCATGACTATTCGAAAGACTTAAGAACAGTGTTTGCGCTGCTTCGAAGGTACCAACTAAGGATGAATCCATTAAAATGTGCCTTCAGGGTAACTTTTTAAAAGTTTCTTGGCTTCATTGTGTGAGACCAGGGAATTGAGATTGATCAAGCCAAAGTTGATTCAATTTTGAAGATGCTTGAGCCTCGAAATATTCATGAGTTGAAAAACCTTCAAGGAAAGCTAGCCTACTTGAGGAGATTCATCTTGAATCTAGCTGGAAGATGCCAAACATTTAGTCATCTCTTGAAGAAAGGGGTCCCTTTCAAGTGGGATCAAACATGTAGCAAAGCCTTTGAACGTATAAAGGCGTATCTATCGAAACCTCCAGTTCTAGCAACCCACATACCTGGAGAGCTATTGATACTTTACATTGCGGCATAAGAAAGGTCCATGGGAACCTTACTTGCTCAAGAAAATAGCTAAGCCAAAGAAAATTCCCTTTATTACTTGAGTAGGATGATGACACCAAATGAGCTGAATTATTCACCAATTGAGAAGTTGTGCTTGGCGCTAGTTTTTTCAATTCAGAAAATGAAGAACTATTTTCAAGCGCACATCATCCATCTTATTTATAGGGCAAATCCCATTAGATTTGTTATATCGAAGCCAGTACTTAGTGATCGACTGGCAAGGTGGTACCTTCAGTTCCAACAATTTGGGGTTGTGTACATCCGCCAAAAGGCTGTGTAAGGACAAGTATTAGCAGATTTTTTGCCAGACCATCCTATACCAGATGATTGGGAATTGATTGATGAGCTTCCCGACGAGGATGTATTGGCTATTGAGATTCAACCTCCTTGGAAAATGTACTTTGATGGGGCTATGCATCGTGGAAGAGCTGGTACAGGTGTAGTATTTGTCACTTTACAAGGAGAAGTCTTACCATTCTCCTTCACATTAAAACAACATTTCTCAAATAATGTCGTAGAGTACCAAGAGCTAATACTTGGACTCAAAATGGTCGTTGACATGAAGCAATTACAATTGCAAGTCTTTGGTGACTCTTAATTGGTAATCAAGCAACTTTTGGGAAGCTATGAGGTCAAAAAGCCTGAACTTCATCCCTATCACTGTTATGCCCAGAAGTTGATAGGATGGCTCGGAGATGTGACTTTACAGCACGTGCCACGGAAGGAAAACAAAACAGCCGATGCCTTAGCTTCTTTAGCCTCCACTTTAACTCTCCCAGAGCCGACACAAGTTACCATCTGTCAAAAATGGGTTGTACCACCAAATGAAGATGAATATAAAGCAGAGCGTCTCATTGCGGTAACCAAGGTTGATAACGTTGATTGGCACCAAACTTTAATCAAGTACTTGTGTTATGAGATACTCCCAGAAGATACAAGAATAAGGACTGACATTTAGTGTCGTGCACCATATTTTCTCTACTAAAAGGACACATTGTATAGGAGATCATTTGAGGGAATGCTCTTGCGGTGTTTGGGGGAGGAAGAAGCGGCCCAGGCCTTATAAGAAGCATATTGCGGAGTATGTGGGTCACATCAGTCTGGATCAAAACTCCACTTTTAGATAAAAAGAATGGGATATTGTTGACCAATTATGGTGAAAGATTGCTTAGACTACGCTTGAAGGTGCAAGGCTTGCCATTTCTATGCTAATTTCATATATCAACCACCTAGAGTTTTAAGCCTAACTATTGCATCATGGCCATTTGATGCTTGGGGATTATATGTTGTTGGACCACTGCCGAAGCCTTTTGGTGGGCACTTATACATCTTAGCTACGATAGATTACTTCTCAAAATAGGCTGAAGGTGTAGCTCTTAAAGAAGTCAAGAAGAAGAATGTTTGTAAACTTCATTCGAGTGAACATTGTCTATCATTTTGGAATTCTATGATACATAATAACGAACAATGGCAAGCCATTTGGTAACAAGTTGATGAATAAGATCTATGATCTCTTTGGTTTTAAGCAGGGAAAATCTTCTATGCACTATGCTGCCAATGGTCGAGCTGAACATTCAATAAGACATTGTGCAATCTATTGAAGAAAGTTGTCACTAAGTCCAAGAGAGATTGGCATGAAAGAATGGAAGAAGCCTTATGGGCATATAGGACAATATGTCGTACACTAACTCAAACAACCCCATATTCACTTGCTTTTGGAGTTGAGGTAGTCCTGTCGTTCGAGTGTCAGATACCTTCCTTAAGATTGGCTATCCAAGAAGGGCTCATTGAAGAAGAAAATGCCTAACTACGTCTTGCAATTAGAAGCACCTGATGAAAAGAGATTGGAAGCCCAACAAAACCTTGAATATTATCAAGCTCATTTATTTCATGCTTTTAACAAAAAGGTTCATTCGAGGTGTTTTCAAGTTGAAGACCAAGTCCTTGCAGTAAGGAGGCCCATTATCACTTCATGTAGTTCGGGGGAAAATTTACCTCGAAGTGGGATGGACCGTATGTGGTACAAAAGGTATACTCAAATGGTGCTTACAAGATTGTTGATGCAGATGGAATAAGCTAAATGCAAAATTTCTTAAGAGGTACTATCCTTAAGGAAAATGATGCTCCTTGAAGTACGTGTATAAAGCTACATGACAGTCCTGGCCTGCAAGAGTATAAACTGTGTACGACACCCTAAAAAAAATGTGTCCGCTAGGTTGAAAATCTCGAAAGAGGCGGCTTAGGCAAAAGTTAGGACAAAAAAAACACTTCCCCAGAATTACGTTGTGACTTGATCCTCTTTATTGAGGTACGTAGGCACTTGGAATTATATTCCAGGTTCAGTTGCATGAGTGTTATAAGTCCATATGTCCCTACTAGATTCCTTATGAGGACAAATCCTATGGAATGTAAGCTCATTCAATAGCATGCTTGAGGCTTTCTGATTTGGTCAAGTTTGCGAATTGAAGTTTTCATATTCTTCAAGTCTGCAAGTTGAAGTCTTTGATTCTCCAAGCACACAAATCAAAGTCTTCAAATTCTTCAAGTTTGCGAGTTGAAGTCTTTGATTCTCCAAGTATGCAAATCAAAGTTTTCAATTTCTTCAAGTATACAAGTTGAATCCTTCAAACTCTTCGAGTTTACAAGTTAAAGCCTTCAAGTCCTTCAAGGATACAAGTTAAAGTCCTTGAATTCTTCGTGTTTGTAAGTTGAAGTCTTTGATTCTCCAAGTATTATGCAAATCAAAGTCTTCAAATTCTTCAAGTTCGCAAGTTAAAGTCTTTGATGCTCCAAGTATGCAAATCAAAATCCTCAAATTCTCCAAGTATACAAGTTTAAGTCTTTGAATTCTTCAAGTCTGAAAGTTAAAGCCTTCATGCGACCTTTAAATTTACCTTTCTTAAGAAAAAAATGAGTAACTATTTTGCATTGTGAGGATTCTATCAAATTGTCTTTCTAGGGGCAAAGACGAGTATGCATCCCATTATGCCACAAGAATCTCTCTAAATTGTCATGCCTTAAGGTGGACAAAATTTGTCCCTTTGCACCTTAAGTTGGTCTTTTCGCGGTCTTATCCTTAAAAGGATCTCTAATTTCCATGCTTTAAGGTGGACCAAATTTGTCCCTTTGCACCTTAAGCTGGCTTTTTCGCGGGCTTATCCTTAAAAGGATCTCTAAATTTTAATGTCTTAAGGTGGACAAAATTTGTCCCTTTGCACTTTAAGCTGGCCTTTTCGCGGGCTTATTCTTAAAGGGATCTCTAAATTTTCATGCCTTACGGTGGAAAAAATTTGTCCCTTTGCACCTTAAGCTGGCCTTTTCAGGGTTTATTCTTAAAAGGATCTCCAAATTTCCATGTCTTTAGGTGGACAAAATTTGTCCCTTTGCACCTTAAGATAGCCTCTTCACAAGCATTTAAAATATTGTAAAGCCTTGAGTTGGAGATTCCTTATGTTTAAAAATTTGGAGCATGATAAAGCCTCAAATTGGGGGTCCCTTGTGTTTAAATATTAGGAACTTTGTAAAGCTTCAGATTGGGGGTACCTTATGTTTAAACATTGGGAACTTTGTAAAGCCTCGGATTGGGGGTTCTTTGTGTTTAAACATTGGGAACTTTGTAAAGCCTCACGTTGAGGGTCACTTATGTTTAAATAGCAGAAAGTCTCGTACTATTGGTTTCCTATGTTTAAACATTTAGAACAACAGGAAGTCTCGTATTGTTGGTTTCCTATGTTTAAACATTTAGAACAATAGAAAGCCTCATATTATTGGTCCACTATGTTTAAACATTTAGAACAACGTAAAGCATCAAATTGATGATCTCAAAGCAGGGACATAGAACACATCCCTTAACGCCTTGAGATCAAATTCTTATGTCATAGAATCCACAAAGCACAAATGTCACTCCCTTTGTCCTAAAAAAAATCAGAAAAAGGACAAAAAAAAGAGAATAAGAAGAAATTCATGCCTCAAAAAGACATCTGGGATTAGACTTCAATTTTGATAGAAAAATATGAAGAAGCACACCCTTATTTATAGGGTGTTATTCATGAAGAAAAAAGGAAAAAAAAATAAGGTAACAATGGAAAAAGGGGAAAAAAATAAAGGAAAGAAAGAAAAGAAAAAAAGGAAATAAGAAAAAAAAAAGAGAAATTGGTCAGTGGACCACGTATAAAAAACAAAAAAAAGGGGGGGGGGGCGGGGAAGGAAAGAAAGGGAAAAAGAAAGAAAAGAAAAAATGAAAGAAGAAAAAAAAAGGTAAAATTTTCTCTTTTTTTTTTAATAAGGTAAAGTTAGAAGTAATTTCCCTTTCTACATAATATTATAATAATAAGGTTATAATATTATGTCAATATTTTTCTATAATATTATAATAAATGTTATTATAATATTAAATTAATACTTCAAGTCAAGTCTTCGAACGATAAAATATTTCGACTAAACTTGAAGCAGGGGACATTTGTAATCATTTAAAATTTATTAAATTTAAATTTTGAAATGATTCGAATTATATTAAATTCATGAATATATTATTCCAAATAAATGTTATGGATTAATATAATTGGGTTAATCATTTAAGTCCAATAAATACGAATTTGATTAAAACTCATGTTAATTGATTTGGGCTACAATAAAGGAGTCCAAATTAACAAGCACAAGATTAGTTCATCCAAGAGGCCTATCTTAGTATGACGTGTCAAATGATATCTCGCATCAAGTCAAACAAAGAAACCAATGAGACCATGTCATGTGTCAAAATGACAAACCCATTTCATTAAAGTCCAACATGCCATGTTACTTAAATTTGATTGACTGAAGGAAAATCTTTCCTATTATAATTCCTCTATTCTACAACTATATATAGAGCTTTTCATAACTCAAAGAAAAAGGAAGACTTCTAACAAAAAAGCTAGAGAAAGATCGGGGATCAAACGCTACAAATTTCTCTACAAAGTTCAAGAATTCAAACATGTAAACACTCAAGTTCAAGAATAAGCTTAAAAGCTCTTGAACTTAAGATCAAACTCAAGAACTAATTCAAGTTTTAAGAACAAGATCAAGAACAAATTCCAATTCAAGATCGAGTTCAAGAACAAATTCCAAATTCACCAACAAGCTCAAGAACCCTTGAATTTACACTTCAAAAGGGTGAATCGGAAGATTTATGGAGATTGTAACACTCATATTTTGAAATCAAATACTACAAAATGCTTAAAAGTTGGTCAAACCTACTTTTAAGCTCTTTTAAGCTTATAAAAGTGTTTGGTAATTTTCAAAATAGCTTTAAAAAAAGTTAAAATTTGGTCAAAATAAGTTAAAAGTTAAAAGAAACATCCCCCAGTTTTTTTTTAAATTTTTTTAGCTTAAAAGTTATTATAGTTTGACAAAAAAATTACCTATTTACCCTAAATATTTTTTCATATTTTCAAAAAAATTCTTAACTAAAGTAACTCTAACTACTCTCTCCCTACTCATTATTTCAATTCAAACAACAATCTAGTACTCTTCTGCTCTTCGAAACCATCACCTAGTAGTCTTCTTCTCGTCGCTGCTCTTTACGTTTATTTAAATATCAAACCTTCTAATCTTGGAATGTGAGTATCTGTTTATTTATATATTTGTCCTTCTTTCACTTTTCTTAACAAATAAT
>JAOTQR010054195.1:0-14380 GCA_025774065.1 Solanum ossicruentum | reverse complement strand
GTATCACTTGGCATGAAACATAGACCTCTCCTTGGTACATAAAGGCACTTACCCACTCCAACACAACTATTAACCATATCTCCTCTCTTTTACATGTTCATATGATTCTATACATAGTCATCTTCACAATTGCATAAAAGTTTAGATATCAAGTTACATGAGTTTCTATTACAAAATAAAGTTCACGAGTTGTTCCATTTTATGCGCATTTCATCATTTGTGTAGTGTACTCTTTTCATTGTCATATTGTCTTATATGATCATCCACATGTCATATGCTATATATACAGTCTTACAGCTACAATGTTATGGCCACCAAAGAATCATATCAAAGGTAATTGAAAGATAAAGTATGTAGTTCTGGTAGGTAGTAGCCCCGAGGAGTTGAGTGTAACCTAGCCAGGGGACGATCCTATCAAGGGGGGTGGGTTAGCCCGAGGGGTTGAGTATAACCTAGCCAGGGATGAACCCGATACAGTTTCACCACTGATCAGTTGGTCATTTATTTATAGCTGTGCACAGATTTTACAATACAGATTTTACAGTACAGGTAAAGTGATATAAAGGACAATAAAGTACATGATTCCACAGTATAAATAAGGGTGGTCCGTAATCTTCCACAGATGCATGGTTTCATTTTGAGTTGTTACTTTATATACAGTGTATCCTGCCTCATATACTCAGTACATTATCCCGTACTAACGTCCCTTATGGGGGACCTACATTTCATGCTGCAGGTACAGGTGCTAGTAGATCTCCCCTGTAGGAGTACAGGATATTCAGCTGCGGTCACCAAGCTCCAGGTTGCTTCGGGGCTTGTATATGTCTAAAGATTGTGTTTTTATTGCATTGTTTGTTGAGGCGGGGCTTGTCCCAACCCTTATCAGATGTTTTTCTCTATTTAGAGGCTTTGTAGACCATGTAAAGCACAGTGAAGTCATGTCTCGTACTTTAGACAGCGTGGCCCCAACGGCCTAGTCATATGCATTTTCTTTTGGCTTGTTATCACTATTTATCTTCTTAAAGGCATGTCAAATGTATAGCCCCTTATAATATGTATAGAACACATATAGTTATAGGTTGGTTCTCCCAGGCCTTATCGGCAACGGGTGCCAGTCCGCCCTAACGGGACTTTGGGGCGTGACATTAATGCCAACACTCTACACACAAGGACAAGGGCCACCACAAGGCACCTCCACATGACCTATGGTGATCCACATGAAGCGTGGAGGCTTCTGTGAAGTGTCACCTTGGTCTAAAACTTTACAGAATCAATTTCCAAGCACTATCATGGTCATACTAAGTCCGAGTCCTTACATCATCTCCCTATTGGGAATAGTCATCCTCGAATGTGCTAGAACATGACTTGAAAGGCTTTGACTTAGAACACAAAACATCCAAACACAAGGTACAAAGCAGATTTCATCACTTGAAAATAATAAAGTCATTAAAACTCATATCAAAACAATATTCTAATCATTCAAAATATCTTAAAAATCATTTTTGTGTACATGTATGTATGCCATGAAAAATCATTAAACATCCCTCTTCCTCACATCCGAATTGGACTTTTGACTACTTTGAATCGTCTTCAACCTTTCCCTAATAATCTTCACCTTTTCCGTAGCCTCCAACACCAAATCCGATCCAATCAACGCCATCTCTCCCAGCTGAATCCACCCCACCGGAGATCTACATCTTGTCCTATACAAATCCTCAAACAATGCCATACCAATGCTAGCATGAAAGCTTTTGTCATAAGTAAACTTAATAAGCGGTAGATGATCATCCCAATTATCCTTGAATTCTAACACATAAGCCCTCAACATGTCCTCCAATGTTTGAATCGTCCTCTCAGCTTGCCCATCGACTTTAGGATGGAAAGTGGTACTCAAATTCACCTTACTACCAAGTCCTCTTCGAAATGACCTCCAAAGTAAATTGGGTGCCATAATCCGATTTAATATACCTAAGCACACCATGCAACCTTACCAACCCTTGGATATACAACCTTCCATAACCTTCAGCTCTAAAGATGGTTTTGATCGATAGAAAATTAGCCAATTTAGTCATCTGATCAACAATAATACGCATAAAATCAAATTGCCTTAGGGTCTAACACAAACCAACCACAAAAACCATGGTCACCTCTTCCCATTTCTAAATAGTAATCTCAATATCTTGGGCCAAACCACTAGGCCTTTGGTGATCTACGTTCAGTTATTGACAATTAGGACATTCGGCTACACACATGGCTTTATCTTTCTTCATACCATGCCACCAATACACTTCCCTCAAATCCCAATACATTTTGGTAGATCCCAGATGAATAGAATAATGAGAGTTATGGGTTTCACTCATGATCACACTCCTAAGATCATCAACTTTCGGAACACAAAATTAATCTTGATACCAAAGCACATCATCTGCCTCTTGGGAGAAAACCTCAATCTGCTTTTCAGCAACTAAATTCTTCAACTCAAGCAATGAAGGGTCTAGATCATGCTTAGCCTTAACATTAATAACCACTGAAGATTCGACCCCATTCTAAACATGATTACCACGATTATTAGAGTTGACCAACCTAACACCCAACCTATCCAAATGGTGAACATCCTTTGCCAACTCCTTATTCCCTTCATAAACATGAGCCACACTTCCCATAAATAACCTACTAAGAGCATCAGATATAAAATTTGCCTTGCCGGGATGATATTGCACACTTATATCATTATCCTTGTGGAGTTCTAACCATCTTCTTTGCCTCAAGTTAAGATCACTTTGAGTGAACACATATTGCAAACTCTTGTGATCGGTGAAAACATCAGCATGAACTCCATATAAATAATGTATCCAAATCTTCAAAGAAAACACCACTATCGCTAACTCAAGATCATGAGTCAAGTAGTTACACTCATACACATTTAATTGCCTCGATGCATAAGCTATCACCTTACCATATTGCATAAGAACATAACCCAACCCAATCTGAGAAGCATCATAATATACCACAAGCCTATCTAAGCAATCTGGTAGAGTTAAAATAGGAGCCAATGTAATCCGATCTTTCAAAGTCTGAAAACTCTTCTCACATTCATCCGACCATACAAACTTGGCCTTCTTTTAGGTCAACTTGGTCAATGGACATGCAATAGATGAGAAACCTTCAACAAACCTCTTATAATAACCAACAAACCCAAGAAAGCTTTGAATATTCGAAGTAGTCAATGTTCTAAGCCAATTCTTGACAACCTTAGTCTTCTTTGGGTGAACCATCACCAGATACCACATGACCATGAAATGCTATCTCACCCAACCAAAACACACATTTGCTGAACTTAACATATAATTGCTTCTCCTTCAAAGTCTGAAGTACCAGTCTCCAATGATCCCTATGCTCCTGCTCACTTCGAGAACAAATAAGGATATCATCGATGAAGACAACCACAAATATATCTAGAAATGACTTGAACACTTGATTCATAAAAAACTTGACCGGAGCATTTGATAACCCAAATAACATAACCACAAATACAAAGTGCCTATATCTAGTCTGAAAGCCTTTTTGGGAATGTCGCACTCCCTTATCTTCAACTGATGATAACCAGAATGGAGGTTAATCTTTGAGAAATGGATGGCCCCCTGCAGTTAATCAAACAACTCAATTATCTTTGGCAACAAGTATTTATTCTTGATGGTTACCTTATTCAATTGCCTATAATTAATGCATATCCAAAGAGACCATCTTTCTTTTTTACAAATAACACCAAAGCACCCCATGGTGATATACTTGTCCTAATAAGGCCTTTCTCAAGAAAATCCTTCAATTGATCTTTCAATTCCTTCAACATAGCCTGTGCCACAGGATAAGGAGGGATAGAGATTCATTGAGTATCTAGGAGAAGATTTATGCCAAAGTCTACTTCCCTTTCGAGAGGAATATCGAGCAACTCTTTACAAAACACATCCAAAATCTCATTCACCACCAGAACTGATTCAAGAGTAGGCGACTTAGATTCCACATCTTTGACCCTCATAATATGATAAATACACCCCTTGGAAATCATCTTACAGACCTTAAGGTAGGAAATAAACTGACCTTTAATAGCAGAGTCACTACCCTTCCGAGTAAGTCAGCCTTACTCTATGGGGGCAATACGAGACTTAGGATCTTCTATATTTCAAAAAATCACAATGCTCATAACAATTCATATAAACCATATCTGATACATACCATAGCAATAATCATAGTCTCTGAATATAACACATAGCATATATATCCATACAAGAGTCTACAAGATGTCTAGAAATGCCTCTAGTCATAAGATAAGACAGGGGCTAAGACATATCCTGGGCTCACCTTCAAAGTAAATAACATAAACTAAGCATCATAGATAGAGGAATGGTGGTTTGTGCAACACTCCACATCTTACAATACTAGTACTATACAAATGAAACATGACATGGCTTTTTAAATTAGCGCCAATTTTTAAAAAGTGCTTGAATCTCAAATTGGAGGGCGACATATATGTCTAACAATGAAAAGGGTCGAGTGTAAATAAGTTTTAAGTCAAATTGAAGAGATCACGACCCTAAACAAAGTGAGAAAATTGAGGTTCTTCCAGGACTTAGGAAGATAGAAGGTGATTCACCTACTTGCTTAGCTTAAATTTTTTAGCTGAGGGCTGACGTTGAATTTATCTAAGTTTGATTATGAATAAAGTCTGTGTTAAGGGTGTATATTTAGCCCATGTTTTAGCATCATAAATGAACTATATTTTAACCCCAATAATAATAGAGAGAGGACCCAAGTAAAACAAAACTCACTTGGAGAATCGGGCCAAAACTAACTAAGAGAAAGGGGAAAAATGGGCAGCAAAGACCCATCAATTTGGAGCCCCTTAAGACCCAAGTGAAAGGATCAAGAAGCTGCTTCACCAACTTAATATATTAAGGCTAAGAAATCAAAAGTAACTCAACCTATAGGTCTTTAAAAAAGGGATGAAGATAGCCCCCTAATGGCATTTCAACTTGGACAAAGAAAAAATCTGCTTTTCTTGGTTATTCTCTGCTCTCTTTCAGAGTGTGAAAAATAGGCCTCACAACCTTACAAGGATTCCTAAAGAAGATCTAAACCTTGAGTTTTAAGGTAAGTAGATCTACTTATGCACTTAGTGTGGTTTGTTTATAAAAACCAGAGAAATAAGCTAATTATTCATGTGTTGGAAATTTTTGGATAGTATGCATCCTAAGGATTGTTGTACACTTTTCTTGTTAATTAAAAGGCTTCTCTATTCTTAGTTGGATGTATTATGAAGTAAGACTTATGTCTTTAACAAAGTTTGGTTTGATAGTTATGTAACTAAGCCGCTGCACCACTTTTACAGCCCGCAAAAGTGAGTTCTTATATGATATCGCAATTGTGTTTTTAGTACGAACTGGTGGACTGGTAGTTGAGAATTGTTGTTCCACGACCTCCATCTACTTTAGGACTAATTTTTGGACTGCTTTCAAGCTGATTTTATGTGTAAATAATGTTTGATACAATCTGGTTAAAGTTGGAACAAGTTGGTGTTGTCGACATCAAAATGTAGGGAAGGGATGTAACGATTATGCCGCTTATTTTTATGTTTCGTGGAATTGTTATGTGTTGTGCTTTGTGGGCTGTTGTAAGATAGTTATGGCACTAAAGCAGGCTGCATATAATATGTACATTAGAATGTGTATTATAAAATACAATTATGAGCGAAAAGGTTGAAAGAAAATGCTCCGGTTTATGATTATATGCTTGCTGCTCGTATGTTGTTATTTTTTTATGAGATTGGGCTGCCAAGATGTATCTATTGGCTCATAATGCTAATTTTATCACCTACTATGTAGTAGATAAATATTTAAAGGAAGGGAAGGTTATCTCGAGGTCGTACAACAATGTATGTAAGGCTACTTAATTTTGTATTATTTGGCATGAAACATAGATCCCTCTTTGGCACATAAAGGCACTTACCAACTCTGACACAACTATTAACCATGCCTCAACTCTTTCACATGTTCATATGCTCCCATATATAGTCACCTTGAAATCTGCATATACACTTGGATACCAAGATACACGAGTTCGTTCTACTAAATAAAGTTCATGTGTTGTTCTACCTCCTATGCATTTCATTATTATTTAACCTACTCCTATCATTGTGGTGTTGTCTTTTGTAATTATTTACATGTCATATGTTCTATGTACAGTCCTACAACTCCAACATTATGACCACCAAAAGAATCATCTCAAAATTTATTGAAAGATAAAGTATATTGCTTGTTGATAGGTGGTAACCGGAGGGGTGGAAGAATCACCTAGCCAAGGTCAATCCTATTATGGGGGGTAGCCCAAGGGGTGAAAGGAAAAGCCTAGCCAGGGCCGATTTCATTATGGATTTATCATTGATCAACTAGTCATTTGTATTACTTACTATGCATAGATTATACAGTAAAGGTAAAGTAATAAAAAGAACATAAAGTACATGGTCCCATAGTATGACTAAGGGTGGTCTCGTATCCTACACCAGTGCATAGTTTCATTTGAGTTATTACTTCATATATAGTATTTCCTACCTTACCTATTCAGTATATTATCTCGTACTGATGTCCCTTACAGGGGACCTGCATTTCATGTTGCAGGTATAGGTGCTAATAAATCTCCACAGTTGGAGTATAGGATATCTCGTGAATTTTGTGGGCGAGCTCTTGCCAAGAGTGCCTTGGGGCATCCTTTCACCCAAGTTATTCAAATATAAGTTGAGTATCAGTTGAATATCCTTCTTCAGGGCTTCCGGGACAAGCAACCAAAGGGTCTTATCAAGCAGATCAGGGGCCGTCCTAAGGCGTAAAGAACATCACTCTCCAGTATAATGATCAATGAAAGCCAAAAAGCACAATGGATTCTTTCTATAGGCTTGGAAGAGGCCCAAAGAAAAGAGATTGGATACGAAGCTCTCCATAGGAAAGGGCCCTATACGATAAAGCAGTTGAAAACTTAAATACTATTACTAAGCTCCAGGTTGCTTCGGAGCTTTCTATGTCTAGAGCTTATATTTTTTTATTGTATAGTTAGCCGAGGTGGGGCCTGTTCTGACCCTTATCAGATACTTCTCCTTATCTAGAGGTTTTGTAGAATATGTAAACTAAAAGTTTGGTGATGTCTCATACTTTAAACACTGTGGCCCCAACGGCCTAGCCATATGCATTTCCTTTTGGCTTGTTATTTTTGTTTACTTCCTTAAAGGCATGTTGAATGCTGAAATCCCTTATAATATGTACAGAAAGTGCAGGGATACAGGTTGGTTCTCCCGAGCCTTATTGGCAACGGGTGCCAGTCCGCCTTAACGGGTCTTTGGGCGTGACAGAAGTGGTATCAGAGCGGGTTATCCTAGGGAGTCAACGAAGCTGTGTCTATGTAAAGTCTTGTTTATCGATGTGTTATGCACTATATTTATAAGCAGGAGGCTATGTGACATTTAGGAATTGTTACTTTCTTTTCTTTCTTTAGATCTTGCCATAGAGCTAAGTATAATAGATGGATTGTGTCTAACCCCTAAATTTTTTTGCACAACAAGTATGCCAGAAACCAGGAAGAACAAAGGTAAAAATAAGGGAGTAAAAGTGGTGGTTGGTATACCCATTCAGGTGAGACAATGAAATGAGGTTTTAGATGAGTCTCTGTCACAGACATCTCCAACTCCTCTAGCTCCTGATGAACTCGAAAGCAGTGAAATTCCCCCAAAACCACCTATCGATACTACCATGTAGGATCTATGAAATACTGTCCAACTATTGACACATATATATGCTGGCCAAGGTTAAAGAGAAGAAGGTCCAATTATAGGTGCAGGTGGTGCGAATAGGGAAGCTGGCACGAGGGAACGTGATTTCCTTAATTTGGACCCTCCATCCTTCATTGGGTCAGATCTTAATGAAGATCCCAAGACTTTATTGATCAGATTCAGTGCACTTTAGATGTTATGCATGTGAGTACTACAGAAGCTGTCGAGTTGGCGACATATATGTTGAAGGATGTGGCTATATTGTGGTATGAAGCTTCGAATCAATCTAAGGGTATAGATGCACCCCCAACTACCTGTATGGAGTTCAAAGAGGCATTTCTTGAAATGTTACTTGCCATTATAGATCCAAGCGGCCCGTGCAGATCAATTCTTGAATCTCCACCAAGGGAATATGAGCATGAGGGAGTATAGCCTTCAATTTAATTCCCCGGCCAGGGATGCTACTAATGTTGTTGCTACTATGAGAGATAGAGTTCATCGATATGTGGATAGATTGGATATGTATCTGGTCAGAGACTGTACTATTGCTTCAGTGAATAATAATATGGATATAGTGAGGATGCAAGCTTTTGCACAGAAATTAGAGGATCAGAGGCAGAGAAGAAGGACACAACAGTTGGAAAGGGGGCAGGCCAAAAGAGCTAGATCTATAGGGCTTTTTACATCATCCCAAGTTGAGCTTAGGCCTCGGTTTTCTAATAGACCACCTAGGCCAACATCCTTCTACTCTGCAGCTAGTGCTCCACCACAGTTTTAGGGGTCTAGGAGAAACCAGTTTGGTCATAGAAGTGAAGGGCAAGGTGCCTGGACAGTGAGATATTCAACAAGCCAGGAAATGACCCCTATGCAGCCTTGTAAACAATATAGAAAAAGTTATTCAAGTATATGTCGTGTTGGAACAAACGCTTGTTATTGGTGTGGTACGCCAGGGCATATGATGAGAGATTGCCCGAGGAGACGTATGGGTGATATAGCACAACCTATTAGATCAACTGTTGCATCATCATGGTCAGTTCCTCCAATAGGTAGGGGTCAACAAGCACCTACGGGTCGTGGTAGGGCTGTTAGAGGGGAAGCTAGCTCTAACGGAGTCCAGAATCACACTTATGCTCTAGGGAGTCAGCAAAATTTGGAAGCTTCACCTGATGTGGTCATAGGTATATTTTCCATCTTTTTACTTAATGTATATGCATTAATTGACCCTAGTTCTACACTATCATACATTACCCCACTAGTTGCTAGGAGTCTTAAGAGAATACCCAAATTATCGAACAAACCATTTGAAGTGTCTACACCAACCGGTGAATCTATTATGGCTAGAAGGATTTATTATGACAGTGTAGTAACTGTTTGTGATCGTGACACATTGGCTGACCTTATTGAGCTAGAAATGTTGAAATTTGATGCTGTAATGGGTATGGATTGGTTAGCTTCTTGCTATGCCACCGTGGATTGACGAACTAAGAGAGTGTACTTCCACTTTCCAAATGAGGCAGTTCTTGAATGGGAAGGCAATATTCGAGCGCCAAAGCATAAATTTGTCTCTTATTTTAAGGCCAGTAAAATGATATCGAAGGGGTATATATGTCATTTAGTTAGAGTAAGGGTTATGGAGGAAAAATCACCAACTCTTCAATTAGTTCCAGAAGTGAATGAATTTGTTGATGTGTTCCCTGAAGAATTTCCAGGCTTACCTCCAGAACGAGAAGTAGATTTTGGTATTGACTTACTTCTAGGCACTTAACCTATTTCCATCCCTCCATATAGAATGGCCCTGGTAGAATTGCATGAATTAAAAGAGCAATTAAAAGACTTATTGGAGAAGGGTTTTATAAGACCTAGTGTGTCCCCTTAGCGAGCACCACTGCTATTTGTATGCAAAAAGGATGACACCTTGATAATGTGTATTGACTATCGACAATTGAATATGGTGACAATTAAGAATAAAAACCCTCTCCCCAGGATAGATAATTTATTTGATCAGTTATAGGGTGCCAAATGCTTTTAAAAAATTTATTTGAGATTAGGGTATCACTAAGTGAGGGTGAAAGAGGAAGATATACATAAGATAGCTTTAGAACACGCTACGGTCACATTGAGTTTCTAGTTATGTCATTTGGGCTAACGAATGCACCAACAGTTTTTATGGATCTGATCAATAGGGTATTCAAGCCATTCTTGGATGTGTTTTTGATAGTGTATATAGATGATATTTGGGTATATTCAAGATCAGAAGAGGACCACGCAAATCACTTACGACATGTGTTACAAGTTCTTCGTCATCGACAGTTGTACGCCAAATTTTCTAACTGTGAATTTTGGCTAAACTCAGTAGCATTCTTGGGTCATGTTATGTTTGATGAGGGAATAAGAGTTGATTCACAAAAGATAGAGGCTGTAAAAGATTGGCAAAGGCCAACGACACCCACGGAAGTTCGAAGCTTTCCAGGTTTGGTAGGTTATTACAGGAGGTTTGTTGAAGGTTTTTCTTCTATTTTTGCACCTCTAACAAAGTTGACACATAAGGCAACCAAGTTCCAATGGAATGATGTATGTGGAATGAGCTTCAGGAGCTGAAAAATAAGCTAACTTTTGCACCTATGCTAGTACTTCCAAAAGGCGCCGAGTGGTATGCAGTGTATTGCGATGCTTCAGGAGTTAGCTTAGGGTGTGTACTAACACAACATGCTAGGGTAATTGCTTATGCATCTAGACAGCTATGACCATATGAGGAAAACTACTCAACTCATGATCTTGAGGTAGCAACGGTTGTATTTGCTCTGAAAATATGGCGCCACTATTTGTATGGGGTTCATGTTGACATGTATACTGATCATAAGAGACTGCAATACATCTTTAGGTAGAAATACCTAAACTTAAGATATATGAGATAGCTAAAGCTAATAAAGTATTATAACATTGATATACTTTACCACCCGGGGAAAGCAAATGTGGTAGCCGATGCTCAGAGTCGTAAGGAAATCATGAATATTGGTGATCAAGCCGTGGTAAGTCAAGGAGTGGCTAAGGATCTATGACAACTAGCTAGTTTGGGAGTTCACCTTCTTGAGACCTCAAAGGAAGGGGTCGTTGTGCATGATGCTGCGAAGTCTTCATTGGTAATGGAGGTGAAAGAAAAACAATTCGAGCATCCTATCTTACGATAGCTTAAAGACAAGGTGAGTCAAGGTATTATTGAGGGCTTTGAAATTACACAAAATGCAGTACTTTATTGCCAAAATAGATTATGTGTGCCTTGTATTAATGGACTAAGGAAGAGGATAATGGAAGAAGCCCATCATTCCAGATAGTTCATCCATCCAGGATCAACTAAGATGTATCATGACCTAAAGGGAATGTTTTGGTAGGGAGGCATGAAAAAGGACCTTGCAAAATTTGTGGCTCAATGTCCAAATTGCCAAAAAAGTGAAAGAAGAACACCAAAAGACAGGAGGTTATATGCAATATATAGAGCTTCCAACATAGAAGTGGGATATGATCAATATGGATTTTGTTATTGGGATGCCTCATTCATTTTAGAAGTTTGATTCAATATGGGTAATAGTTGAAAGATCCATAAAGTTAGCACACTTCTTGCCAGGCATGAGTGATTATACAGCTGAAAAGTGTGCCAAGCTATACCTCAAAGAGATAGTCAGGCTACATGGAGTCCCAATATCCATTATCTCTGATCGGGGTGCTCAATTCACTGCAAAGTTTTGGAAGTCCTTCAAAAGGAGTTTAGGGACACAAGTGAATTTGAGTACAACATTCCACCCTCAAATAGACATTCAAGCAGAATGCACCATTCAGACACTTGAAGATATATTACGAGCTTATGCATTGGACTTTAATGGTAGTTGGGTGATTTCCCACTTATTGAACTTGCCTATAATAATAGCTACCATGCGAGTATGAAGACGACACCTTATGAAGCTTTGTATGGAATGAAATGTAGATCGCCAATTAGATGGTTTGAAGTGGTTGACACCACTTTGCTTGGGCTAGATCTAGTACAACAAGCCATGGAAAAAGTTAAGGTAATACAACAGTGGCTAGAAACAGCCAAAAGTCATCACAAATCATATGCAGATGCTAGAAGAAGAGGACTAAAATTCTCAGTAGGGGATTGGGTATTTTTAAAGGTGTCTCCAATGAAAGGGGTTATGAGGTTTGGTAAGAAAGGAAAACTGATCCCGTGTTACATATGGCCATATAAAATAATTAAGAAGTTTAGTCAGGTTGCATATGAACTAGAGCTACCCCAAGAGCTTTCAATGGTTCATCTAGTTTTTCATGTCTCAGTGCTTTGAAAATGCATAGGTGACCCATCCTGTATTAGTCCTATTAAAGACGTGCAGGTTACAACAGACATCACATATGAAGAGGTACCTCTTGCTATTCTAGATCGTGAAGTTAAGATGCTAAGTAATAAAGAAATAGCTTCAGTAAAAGTACTTTGGAGAAACCAGCAAGCAGAAGAATATGGGAGGCCGAGCACAAGATGAAATCAAAATACTCTTACTTATTTGAAGCTAAAGATGAAGTCCAACATGCAGAATTAGGACAGTAATAGGTACATGTGATTGAATACTTAGTGTGTTGTCAAAAGTTTCTGTAAGTAAAGGTTTAAACATGGTTATGCTATCCAATTATGCTAAAATTCGAGGACGAATATTCCTAAAGGGGGATGAATATAGCACCTCACATCTTACAATACTAGTATTATGAAAATGATACATGATATAGCTTTTTAAATTAGCGCCAAATTTTAAAAAGTGCTTGAATCTCAAATTAGAGGGAGACATGTATGTCTAACGCTGAAGAGGGTCGAGTGTAAATAAGTTTTAAGTCAAATTAAGGAGATGATAGCACTAAACAAAGTGAGCGAATTTAGGTACTTGAAGGACTTAGGAAGCTAGCAGGTGATTCACCTACTTGCTTAGCTTAAATTTGTTAGATAAACGGAGACGAGGCCCGACGTCGAATTTGTCCAAGTCCGATTATAAATACAGTCCCTGTTAAGGGTGTATCTTTAGCCCATGTTTTAGCATCATAAATAGACTATATTTTTAGCCTAAAAATAATAGATAAAGTACCTAAGTACAACAAAACTCACTTGGTGAATTGGACCAAAACTAACTAAGAGAAAGGGGAAAATGGGCAGCAAAGGCCCATCAATTTGGAGACCTTTAAGGCCAAAGTGAAAGGAGAAAGAAGCTACATCACCAACTTAATATATTAATGCTAAGAAATCAAAAGTAATTCATCCAAGAAGTCTTTAAAAAAGGGATGAATACATCCCCCTAAAGTCATTTCAACTTGGATAAAAAAACAATCTGCTTTTCTTGGTTATTCTTTGCTCTCTTTCAAAGTATGAAAAACAGGCCTCACAACCTTACAAGGATTCCTAAAGAAGCTCTAAACCTTGGGTTTAAAGTTAAGTAAATATAATTAGGCACTTAGTGTGGTTTGCTTATAAAAACCAGAGAAATAAGCTAATTATACATGTGCTGGAAATTTTGGATAGCATGTATCCTAAGGATTGTTGTACACTTTTCTTGTTAATTAAAAGGCTTCTCTTTTCTTGGTTGGATGTATTAAGAATTAAGACTTATATATTTAACAAAGGTTGGTTTGATAGTGATGTATCTAAGCTGCTGTACCACTTTTACAGTCCGCAAAAGTGAGTTCTTATATGATATCGCAATTGTGTTCTTAGTAGGAACTTGTGGGCTGGTAGTTGGGAATTGTTGTTCCACGACCTCCATTTACTTTGGGACTATTTTTGGACTATTTTAAGACTGATTTTATGTGTAAATAATGTTGGATACATTCTGGTTAAAGTTGGAACATGTTTGGAATTGTCGACGTCAAAATGTCGCGAAGGGATGTAATGATTATGCCACCTATTTGTATGTTGCGTAGAATTGTTATGTGTTGTGCTTTGTGGGCTTTTGTAAGACTATTATGGCACTAAAACAGTCTGCACATGATATGTATATGAGAATATGTATTAGAAAATACGGTTAGAGCTCTTTCCTTTCATTCACGTGAGACGATGGGGGATAAGCTGATAACCCCGCGCAATGGCTTTCTCATACCCAGGTCAAATCCATTTATTTTTGGATCACCGGGGTTAATCATTGCTTGTTGTAGCGAGCCCAAAATCCTTGATTTGGCCAGGAATCAGAGGACGTGGATCGATCATGACGAGAATGGACGGGGGTCATAGAAAGATACGAACAAGCAAAGTAAGGATCTTTCAATCAGAAAGAGAATTTCGGTTGAGACAGGGGATGATAGGGCTTAGGCCTGAGATATTTTCTATTTTATTTGTTTGGGCGACTTGTCAGGTTTTCCACGGGAAAGCACTTGCTTGCTTCGCACCTTACCCTGGGTTCTCAATTGAACATCCTTCACGCCCGGCTTCGATATTGCTTCACGCAACTTGACTTCAATTAAAGCTATTAATGAAAGAAGTTTGTAAATCAATTAATTCAACAATTCGAATTCGACTTTTGAATGCAACTATTACATATCTCG
>JAOTQR010054194.1:0-48826 GCA_025774065.1 Solanum ossicruentum | reverse complement strand
TGATTGTGTATGCAATGCATGTGCGTGTGAACCTATTTTCTCATATTTATGCATTGTGTAATAACTCAGAACTTGCCTTGTCACTCAAAGATTGGACTGGAGATATGGTTGATTAGCGAAGGATCTTAGGCCATTGTTCTTTTAATGAGTCAACTTTTGCCTAAATGACCTACCAATTGTAATAATTTAACCTGTGTTGCAAATTTGAACTTTACATGTACCTGTTCTTTCTTGATACCTAGGTATCCTAGACTTGGTTTGTGAAATACCTTGATATCAAAGCCTTAGTCTATCCTTGAACATGTGAACCTTGATTGAGGCAAAAAGCCTAAGTTGAGGGTGGCTACCAAAGGTGGCCCTGGTTTAGGGAATGGATACTGTGTACTTTACCTCAGGCTGAAAGCCTAAGTTAAGGGTGGCCTTTGTTGTGGTAAAGTAATGAAAATGAGATGATTAGTTAGGAAAGAAAGAAAGAAGAGAAAAACCATATGTCGGGCGAGAAAAAAAGAAAGAAAAGTCGCTTTGAATTGAAAAGAATAGCAAAATGAGTTCAAAAATAAGGCACAACTGAAATAGGAAAAGAAAGCACCCAGAAAAGCTTGAAAAGGAAGAAAAGGGAGGGTATAATGAAAATGATTGAGTTATGAAGGTGAGAGTGTTGAAAAACGTGGTTCCAAAATAGCTTTTATCACGACTTGCCTAAATTGCCACACTAAAGCCCCATGAGCCTACGTTACAAGCCTATTAAGTCCTAAAGTGATGTGAATCCAACTTGTCAATAGTCCGGAGTTTGAGTTTAGGGGCAAGCCTATGGTGTTAGTCATTATGCATCCCCGCTATCTAGTAAGGAAAAGAAAGACTTTCTCAAGCATATTACAGTTGGTATTGAACACGCCAGAACGGGATTCTCACATAACTTAGAGACTAGTACGCGGGGTTTTGTTGGTCTTATGGCAAAGACATAAAGAATGGGAGTCAGAAGGAAGGGACCCCTATGAAGTAGAGCCTGTAGCGCTTTTACCCGCAGAACTCAAACCTATCCGAGGGTTAGGTGAAAGGGATCGGGAGAGCAGTTGAAGACCTCTCGCCTTCGTTGAGCCTATTTCAAAACCTCCCTAAAAGTGCACTTGAGGAGTTTAGCGGCCAGGCTTGTACCTGTACAGCTCTGTCTTTCGAATTGGTTGAACTTAAGAAATTGAACTTAATAAAAATCAAAAATAAAATAAGGAATCCCAAAAATATTCGATTTCGATTTATGGTTCCACATTTCATTTACATGTAATAAAATACCTCGAAAGGTTTAAAGATGAGAACCGCGTTTTTACTTCAGGAAATGATTCATTTGTGAGAGTGAGAATGCTTGCATAGTCCCTCAACCTTGAAAGCATTTTGAGTGAGATAGAGGGACTTCTTTTCTATGAGGTAATTTGCATTGGATGATTGATATATGACTCGTTCAGTGATTATGCATTATTGATACTCCTTTACTTATCATAGTTGGATTGCCGGATGTATCATTGTGTTTTGATTTGCTTGGTAGCTTCGCAATCAGGTTTTGAAAATGATAGTTGGGTACTTGAATTGGAGTTACATGATATATATGCTATTTGAGTAGTTGCTATGTGTTTCTCATTGTCTACTTAGATCGAGTTGTCTCTTGAGGACAAGCAACATTTCTAAGTTGAGGGTGTTGATGTGGTGTCAAAATACAACACATTTGATGACTAAAGGGATTTTGCAAGTTTTTAATGAAACATTTTATGGTTTTTATGTATTTTTGTGTTAGTTGTGCAGAAAATAGAGGTTAACATGATTTTAGGAAGAAAAATGCAGATTTTGATCAAGTTAGGTCCTATAAGCCACCCTATAAATCATAGCTCATGTTACGAGTCGTAGGATGCCTTTTGCAGCGGGTTCCAAAGAGCAAAATCAAAAATCTGAGAAGTGGAGGTCCATCATGTGAGGCCACCCTATGAGTTGTAGGACTCACTACGACTCGAATAAGTGGGGTTTGTAGCAAGAAACTATGAGCCAAAAGCTTGGACCAAGAACTGCAAGCCTAGACTACGAGAGGAGCATGTGAGTCGCAACCCAAGCAATGACTCGTAACAGTAGGTCATATCATTTAAGTCCAAAATGCTAGATGCTGACTACGAGACCCCGAAAAGGACTCATAGGTCAACCTATGAGTCGTATCTGTGAGACGTAATTGCTGCCAACTGTATTTTCTATTTACTTTTTAAGGTTATTTTGTAAATAGTATAAATACTTAATGTTAGGGTTTTGGCACCACACATTGAACATTTTAAGATTCCACAACTTTGAATATACTCTCTTCAATATTCTTAGAACATTTCTACGGTTTAGTGTAGATTTCAATTTTTAATTGGAAGACCCACTTTGGGGGAATTGGAAAATCACATTGTATTCATTTGGCATTAATTCAAGCTTGTGGTTTTTTAACTTGAAGGTGCCTTTGTTCTTCATTGTTTTGGGTTATCTCTCAACTATGTCTCTCTTGTTCGTTGTTGTTGATTTGTCCTTAGTCATGAGTAGCTAAGAACCCACAACTTAGGGTTGTGGGAACCATGAGCAGTTGACTTGAAATAACCTAGACTTTGTGCATTTCTTTGATGGGGTTTTTGCATGTATTATTTATTTTCATTCGCTTTGATTGTTGTTTGGTGGTGGCCAACACCAAACCCCGCCTACTATCACGATCCCGACCAAGGTAGTGACGAACAGGAAAAGGGAAGTAGATGACAGGATCTGATTGATGTATTCTCGTCTAATCAACCAAACCTAACCAAGGGGAGATTGACTGGGATAATAGGTAACAGTTAGTTGGCAAACCATGGTTATCGACCAAGCGCCATGGTGAAATTCGATCTTCACCTTCACAAGAGGGCTGGAAGAACCTAAGTTATCGTCCTAGATGCAAATTCCTAATAAGAGTTCTGTTGTCTAGGGTAATTAAGTCAACAAATCATGGGGAATACAATTACCAAGTTTTCCCTCAATTTGATCGTCTTTTAGCATAATTAGTGTAGTATGTGTTTTTGTTCTTCCATTTGAATTACAACCCCCCCCCCCACCATTTTTGAGAATATAGTGATCAACACTTGAAATGATTGACAGTGGGTCAACATAGTTAAGCCTCATATTTCCTATGGATTCGACCCTAATATTCGATTAGGTTTATTATTGACTAGGACTACTTTACTATTGGAGCGTGAACATCAGCTAGTTCAGTGCTTTGGAAGATAAGCTTTAGAGAGTTCTTAAGTCTGGGGACGCTAGCTACGCTACTCTTACTTTTGATATCTCTTTATGTTGAATACTTGATACTATATGGGTAAGCCCGGAAAGTGTCTTGGCCCTCACTCTTATCTATGTTTAAAGGTGTTGTTTGAACAGTTGATGTATTTATGTTGTGAGCTTGAGTCTTGAGTATTTTATTCCTATCAAAGACTTCCCTTAGTCTTGTTTCCCTTTTTCATTATCTCTTCTTGTTGTTTACTTTACTTCTGCAACCAAGGATGTATGATTGATATGCTAAGAGGCTTGTTTGGGTCCCTTTGGGTCTCCATTCATTGTGTCATGTCTAGGACCTATCTTGGGTCATGACAAACTTGGTATCAAAGCACTAGATTGTTAATGGTCCTCAGAATCCAACACACCGTGTCAATTAGAGTCATATTCATAGTTGTGAATTGCACCACAACTATGAGTCAGAGGCTATGAGGCATTTTAGAAAATGTTTCTCTGCTTCATGATCTATTTCGTGCTTTAGAAGTAAGGTAAAGGTTTTCCTCTAATGATTGTTCTTTGCTATTCTAGATCATATCTATTCCAAGAGGAAAATTAAGGAGAGCCCGTTCACCAAGGAGCAACCGTCCCCTCCTGCTCCTCAAGCTCCTCAAGATAGGGAAGTGGCCCGTGTGAGTTTTGAGATGCTATCACTATGTTGGCTCATGATATGACCAACCAAATCAACCAAGAGGCTCAAACTTCTCATGCCCTTACTCCAACCTCAAGGGTGAGGGATTTTACTAGAATGAACGCACTAGAGTTCCATGGGTCCAAGGTGGATGAAGATCCTCAAGAATTCATTGATGAGGTGTATAAGGTGATATTCCTTATAGAGGTTAATTTGGTGGGAAAAATGGAGTTGGCGGCCTATCAACTCAAAGGGGTGGCTTAAATTTGGTTCACTCAATGGAAGATGGAGAAAGGGAATGATATTGCTATCCCTTAGGAAGAGTTCAAACAACATTTCTCAATGGTTCTTTCCTATGAAGCTAAGGAGGCGAAGATGATGGAATTTATGAATCTAAAGCAAGGGTCTATGAGTGTGAAGGAGTATGCCCTCAAATTCAACGAACTCTCCAAGTATGTCCCATAATTGGTTGCCAAGCCATGGTCAAGGATGAATATATTTGAGTCGGGTATGTCCGACTCGGTTGATGAGGAGTGTCGTACTGCCATGCTAATAGGTGATATGGATTTGTCTTGCCTCATGACATATGACGAACAACTAAAAGGTGAAATGCTTAAAAAAGAAGAAGTGGTGAGTCTAAGAAGGCTCATTTTGAAGGTGGATTCCAAAATTCCAATGGTGGCTGATTTCCTTAAGGCCACAAGTTCCAAGGCTAAGGGTCTTCCAATGCTCCTAATAGGAGGTTAGCTAATAACAAACCTATATGCCAAATGTGTGGTAGGAGCCATAATGGCCCATGTTTGAAGCACACTAATACTTGCTATGGTTGTGGTGAGGTGGGTCTTAAGGTGATTGATTGTCCATGTGCTCAAAACAAAGATAGTGATAGTCGTCCACAAGGACAAGGTGCAAATGTGGGTCCAAAGGGGAGAGAAGGCCAATAACAGGATGCTCCAAGACAAAATAGATTCTATACCCTTCAAGGAAGGCACGGGGTGAATGAGGTGCCCAATATTGTCACTGGTATGTTAAAGGTTTTTGATTTTGATGTGTATGATTTGATAACCCGGGTGTTGCCATAAGCTCCGTGTTAACCTGGAATTGTTGTGTGAACCTTATGAAGTGTCTACCCCTGTTAGTGAGTCCATCGTTGTAAAAAGAGTCTATAGAAATTGTTCCAAGTTCATTTTGCAAAAAATCTTGCCTTGTGATTTTGTTGAATTAGATATGGTGGATTTTGATGTAATTCTGGTGATGGATTGGCTACATGCATATTATGCTTCTATTAATTCTAGAACCCATAGGGTTAAATTGCAATTCCCTTATGAACCTATCCTTGAGTGGGAAAGTCGTGATATGGTGGTCAAGGATAGATTCATTTCTTGTCTTAAAGCCCAATATTTGATTTCTAAGGGTTGTCTCTATCATCGTGTGAGGGTTAGGGATGTTGAGTCCAAAGTCCTTCCTATAGATTCGGTTTCGGTTGTTAATGAGTTTCTTGATGTCTTTCCTAATGAGCTTCTTGGTGTTCCTCCCAAAAGGAAAATAAACTTTGGTATAAACCTTCTTTACGACACTCAACCCATTTCTATACCCCATTACCGTATGGCCTCGATGGAGTTGAAGGAACAATTGAGGGATTTGTTAGAGATGGTTTTATAAGGCCTAGCATATCACCTTAGGGTGCACCGGTATTATTTGCAAAGAAAAAGGATGGTTCTCTTAGAATGTGTATTGATTACCGACAACTTAATTGAGTCACCATAAAGAACAAGTTCCCTCTATCATGGATTGATGACCTTTTCGATCAACTTCAAAGGGCTAGTCACTTCTCTAAGATTGATCGTTAGTTAGGGTATCACCAAGTGAAAGTGAGGGAGTGTGACATTCCCAAGATGGCTTTCCAGACTAGATATAGGAACTTTGAGCTTGTGTTTATGTCTTTTAGGTTGACTAATGCACTGGCTATATTTATGGATCTTATGAATAGGGTCTTTAAACCCTACCTTGACTTGTTTGTGGTGGTTTTTATTGATGATATCTTGATCTATTCCCATAGTGAGGAGGAGCATATGGATCACTTGAGGGTGGTGTTCCAAATCTTGAGGGAGGAGAGGTTGTATGCAAAATATGAGAAATGTGAGTTTTGGTTGAAAGAGGTTGCTTTCCTAGGGCATGTGGTGTTGGGTGATGGTATTAAGGTGGATTCTAAGAAGATGGAGATGACTAGAAATTGGCCTAGATCTTTGACTCCATCGGACATTAGAAGTTTCTTGTTTGGCGGGGTATTACAAGAGGTTTGTAAATGGTTTCTCTTCTATTATTTCTCCTATGATAAATTGACACAAAAAAAAGGCGAACTTTGCGTGGACCGATGTGTATGAAAAGAGCTTCCAAACATTGAAAGATAAGCTTGTCTCCGCTTCTATCTTGTCTCTACCAGAAGGGTTGGAGGGGTTTGTTGTATATTGTGATGCCTCAAGATTTGTCTTAGGGTGTGTTTTGATGCAAAATGGTAAGGTGATAGCACATGCCTCTAGACAACTTAAGGTACATGAGAAGAATTATCCCACCCATGATCTTGAGTTGGCAGTTATGGTAGTTTGTTTGAAATCACTACTTGTATAAAGTTTATGTTGATGTGTTCACCAATCTTAAGAGTCTCCAATATGTGTTCACCCAAAAAAATCTTAACTTGAGACAAAGAAGGTGGTTAGATCTTCTTAAATATTATGATATAAGTATATATAATCACCCCGGCAAAGTTAATGTTGTGGCTGATGTTTTAAGTAGGGTGTCTATGGGTAGTCTAGTTCATGTTGATGATGGTGGCAAAGAGGTGGATACAGAGGTTCGTCGGTTGGCTAGACTGGGGGTCAGGTTGGATGAGGTTAATAATGGTGGTTTAGAGGTTGTTGATGGTTCTAAGTCTTCATCAATTGAGGGGGTAAAGGTAAAACGAGATCTTGACCCCACCTTGCTAAAGTTGAAGGCCTTGGTGAGTGATGGTAAAGTGGAGGTTTTCTCCCAAGGGGGAGATGGTGCCTTAGGTACCAAGGTAGATTGTGTGCCAAACCTGGATGATTTGAAAGAATTGATCTTGAAGGAGGCCCATTATTCATCCTATTCCATGCACCCCTGTTCAACAAAGATATATAGAGACTTGAGGGAAGTGTATTAGTGGGGTGGTATGAACAGGGACATCGCGAAGTTCATATCTGGATGTCAAAATTGCCAACAAGTGAAACCCGAACATCGAAAGCTGAGTGGCCTAGCCCAATATATAGAGATTCCTACTTGGAAGTGGGAGGAAATCAATATGGAATTTGTGGTGGGCTTGCCTAAGACTAGGAAGTATTTTGATTATATTTGGGTTGTTATGGATCGAATGACAAAGTCGGCTCACTTCCTACTAGTCAAAACTACTTATGGTGCCAAAGAATATTCTAAGTTGTATATACATGAGTTGGTTAGACTGCATGAGGTGCCTTTGTCTATCATTTCGGATCATGGTCGTCAATTCACTTCACATTTTTGGAGGTCCTTTCAAAGAGGACTTGGTACTAAGGTTAAGCTTAGCACGACCTTTCACCCTCAAATGGATGGCTAAGCCAAGAGGACTATCCAAACTATAGAGGATATGCTTAGAGCTTGTGTTTTAGAGTTTAAGGGTAGTTGGGATGAACATCTTCCTCTTATTGAATTTGCTTAAAATAATAGCTACCACTCAAGTATTGGTATGGCTCCTTTTGAAGCTCTTTATTATAGGCATTGTAGATCCCCGGTTAGATGGTTTGAAGTGGGGAAAATAGCTTTGCTAGGTCCGGCTTTAGTCATGGAAGCCTTGGAGAAGGTAAGGTTGATTAGGGAGAGATTGAAAATAGCCCAAAGTAGGTAATAGTCCTATTCCGGTGTAAGGAGAAGAGATCTTGAGTTTAAGGTTGGTGATTGGGTCTACTTGAAAGTCTAGCCTATGAAGGGTGTGGTTCAATTTTGTAAAAAGGGAAAGTTAATCCCAAGATTTGTGGTCCTTATAGAGTTTTGGGAAGGATTGGTAAGTCTACATATGAGTTGGAGTTTCCTATTTATATGAATATGGTTCATTCGATCTTCTGTGTATCTATGTTGAGAAAGTGTGTGGGTGACTCAAGTGCTACTGTACCTTTGGATGTTGTGGGTGCGGTAGAAGATAATTTGACTTATGAGGAGGTCCCGGTAGAGATTTTCATAGACAAGTAAAGAGGTTGAGAAACAAAGATGTGACTTCCGTTAAGGTTCTTTGGAGAAACCAACAAGTTGAAAGTGCCACATGGGAAGCCGAGGCAGACATGAGAAAGCGATATCCACATCTCTTCTACTCTTCTCAAGCCTAAGTACTAATTTAAGTCCCCTACATAATTTTTTAAGTCTTAAGTTTCAGCCCTTATGTCATTTTGCATGCATTCATGTTCATGTTCACAAGTTCATGGCGATTTTTAACATTCATGTTGAGATTATTGAAATGATGTTTAAATGCATTTGTTAAATTTATGTCGGGTTGAAATATTCATGATTACTTCTCTTATGTACATTTCTTTAACATCCAAGGATGAATGTAAAAACTGAAATGCCCAAAAAATATGCCTCAAAAATTCCCATAATCGTAGTTTTCATATATCTCAAAATTCGTGCATGATATCAAAATTTTGACTTTATATTCTTGATTAGGGAAAATATTGAGCGGAAAGTGGGTATAACCCGGATTTTAGAAGACCCGTAGCGAAAAATGATTTTCGCCAAATTTTCTATTCTAGTGACCATCCGTGTTGGCTTCACGACATGGACCTGTCGCAGAGCAGTGTTATCACTTCCTTAATTTTACTATTTTGGCCTAAGGCATTAGAGTCTTGGCCCAATGCCCATATATGAATGAAAGCACCTATACTTAGCCATTTTTCAACTCTATATCACTCAAGACCCTCTCAAATCCCTCTCTAACACTTAACCAAATATTTCATCCAAATTCAAGTGTCTCAAGAATAATTCCAGATCTCAAGAACTCCATTCAAACTTCAAGTTTCCTTCAAGTCTACATCAAGAAAACTCAAGTTTAATATATGTGGGTTTCAATCATTGGGTCCTTCCACCCATGGTGCTCAACCTTCCTATTTTATAAAAATTGCATGTTTTCAAGTTGTATTACTTATGTGTATTACTTATTATGGATTATGATTATAAACTATATTGGCATTTATGAAGTATTGATTGAAAATACATGTCTACCTATTTCAAGCTTATACTATGAGATGATTTGTCTATTGTGGCAATGTCTGTTTTGAGCTATGAAACTATGATCTATTGTGAGATTTTATTATGGATTTCAAAGTATCTTTCATGAGGGTTTTACTATGTGTTGGTGGGTTGATTTACATTGAGTCTTTTCATATTATTTCACCCTTGGATTGCATAATTTTGAACTAGCATTACATACCCACCAAGTGTTTGATAAAATGTCTTGACAAGGATTCTTGAGTTATTGATGATCTATTGTATGATTTACAAATCAAATGATATTATGATGATTAAGGGATTGTATGTATGCATTGAATTTATGAAAATTATCTATGGTGTTGCAAGTTGACCATACCTTATTGGGAGGGAGGGGGGGCGGCATGCCCAATCACCTTATTGAGGGGCTAATAAGCCTCAATCACCTTGTCAGTGGGTGGCATGCCCGTACTACCACGTTGAGGGGTATGTACCTCAATCACCTTGTTGAGGGGTGGCATGCTCGTACTACCATGTTGAGGGGTATGTACCTCAATCACCCTGTCGGGGGGTGGCTTGCCCGTACAACCACGTGGAGTGATAGCTACCTCTATCACCTTCCAAGGGGGTGGCATGCCTTAGAGTTCAAGTAATAGTATTATTGGGCTATGATGATTAATGTCTCTTCCTACATATGTAATCTATATTTGCAAGTTATATGATTTACAAGCATGTTTTACCTCAAGCATTGATCATCCATGCCAGATTGATATTATACTTATTCATTGCTTATAACTATGCATTTTGACTATATTGTCTTATGCCTTATTGCGTTGCATCCTACATACTTAGTACATTCAAACGTACTAATGCATACTCTATGACTACATGATGTTACCATGTAGGAACCAGAGCACCTCTCGATCATCCTCTATATGACTACTTTGGTGCTTTGGAAGATAAGCTTTAGTGAGTCCTCAAGTCTGGGGACGTTAGCTATGCTACTCTTACATTTGATATCTCTTTATGTTGAATACTTGATACTATGAGGGTGAGCCTGAAAAGTTTCTTGGGCCCCACTCATTTATGTTTAGAGTTGTTGTTGGAACAATTGATGTAGTTACGCTTTGAGCTTGACTCTTGAGTATTTTATGGCTATCAAAGACTTCCCTTAGTCTCGCTTCCCTTTTTCGTTATCTCTTCTTGTTTTTACTTTGCTCCCACGACCAAGGATGTGTGATTGATATGCTAAGAGGCTTGTTTGAGTCCCTTCGGGTCCCCATTCACTATGTCACGTCTAGGGCTTGGGATTGGGTCGTGACAGAATCTTGAAACTCTAGCCTTTTTGCCTTGCTTCTTAGACAAAATATTTACCTTAGTGATTTTGGAATATGGGAGAATGAAAGGAATGAGGGATCCTTAGGGATATACATAGAGGCTTAGGAATCCTGAAAATGACATAGTTTTAGGCCTAGCATATGTGAAAATGACAAAGTTACCTTTCATTAAAGCTTCCAGACACAGACCATGAGACCTTGATTAAGAGTCATGGACTGAACTATAAGTCGTGGTTCAAGTTGTCCCATTTTTCTTTTCCAATCTTTAGAGATTGGTCACCAATCTTTTAAACCATGAAACCCATCTACATGCCATCTATAAATCTATGAGTCATGGGATCATCTAATAACTTGATCAAATTTCCATTTCCTAGGGTACCAATCCACGACACAAACCATGGAGCATAAATAGAATCATGGGTCATCTTATTGGCCATGATTTGCTTTCTAGAAACTCCAAATTTCCTTCATCTTCTAAAAGGCACTCAATGACCCATTCTACAATTCTGTTTCATTTCATGGGCCATAAATGGTCCTCGTGGATTCTTTTTAACATTTAACCAAATTACAGTTTTGAAGCCCATTTTCACAAAGCCTGGTCTATGACTCATGGATTGAACCACAAGCTGTGAACTGGGCTCGTGAAATGATCCAGACCCCTTTTTAGTCCAACATTTTCTTCACTTGCTAGACTTCTAACTTGAGGGTCTTTACAATATCTCCCTTTTGGGGACATTCTTCCCCGAATGTATTTAAATGAAGGTTCAAGGAGTTAAACTTCATCTATCAACCCAACATGCATGCAAAAATTCATTCTGCGTATCTTTTCATGGAATTCTAAAAATCCATACTCAAAATATGTCTCAAAATAGTCCATGAACATTCAAATATGTGTATACATCATGTAATAACTAAAATGCAAGAAATTAGAGGTTTTGAGAAAGAATAACGCAATACATTAGGCTTGAGTAGAGTGGAAAAGATAGGGATAACGCTTCGTCATATCCGATTCTGCTTCCCATGTTGCACCTTCAACTTTTTTATTCCTCCAAAGCACTCTAACAGATGCAACTTCCTTATTCCTTAGTCTCTTCACTCGCCGATCTAGTATCTCAACCGATACTTTTTCATAATTCAAATTTTCATTCCAATGGGACTATAGAATTTGGATCATCCACGAACTTCCTCAATATTGATAAATTAAAAATTAGGTGAATAATATCCATCTCCATAGGTAATTTTAACTCATATGCCACTTTGTCAACTCTTCTCATGGCCTTATAAGGTCCTACATATCTAGGGCTTAATTTCCATTTTTACTAAACCAAATACACTTTTCATGTTGAACTCAAGGTCTCTTCTCCTCATATTGGAGGACTTTTGTCGACTTTGAGCCATTTTCAATTTCTCCCTTATGAGTCTCACCTTTTCCATAGTGTTCATGACTAATTCCAACCCTATTGATGTTGTCTCACCAACTTCAAACCACCCAATAAGTGATATACACCATCTGCCATATAGAGCCTAAAATGGTGCTATCTCATTGCTTGAACGGAGACTATTGTTATATGCAAACTCAATGAGAGATAAGTGATCATCCTAATTCCCTTTGAACTCTAATATGCAAGCTCTCAACATATGTTCTAATGTTCAAATTGTCCTTTCATCTTGCCCATCGATTTGAGGATGGAAGGCAGTACTCACTTTTACCTTAGTACCAAGACCCCTTTGAAAAGACTTCCAAAGTGAGAGGTAAATTGGGCTCTATGATCCAATATGATGGACAATGCAATCCCATACAATCTCACCAACTCCCAGATGTAAAATTGAGCATAGTCTTTGGCATTAAATGTTATGTTGATCGATAAGAAATGAGTCAACTTTTTCATTCTATCCACTACCACCCATATGGAGTAAAAGTGCTTCTTAGTCTTGGGAGATCCCACTATAAAGTTCATATTGACTTTTTCTCACTTCCATGTAGGAATGTCAATGTTTTGAGCTAGGCCACCCAGCATTTGATGCTCAACCTTGGCAATTGGAACACTCGAACACAAACTTGGCAATGTCCTTCTTACTCCGTTCCACAAAAAGTTTTTCTCAAGTCTCTAAAGATATTTATGGAACCGGGGTGAATGGAAGGAAGAGTTGTGGACCTCTAGCAAAATCAAACTCTTCAAGTCACTATCATCCAACACACACAATCTCCCATGGTAGTGAAACACCCCCATCTCCCTCTTCTGAGAACACCTCTATCTTTCCTTCTTTCAGCAAGATCTTTAATTCAACTATGGCAAGAAGAAGATCTTTCTAAGGCTTGACATCCTCAATCAATGAAGAGTCAGAGCCACGTAGTACCACAACACCACCACTACCAAATTCATTCAACTTCACCCCTAATTTAGCCAACCTATGGACTTCCTTGGCTAACTCGTTTTTCCATCATATTTTATGTGAGACACAATACCTATGGAAACTCTACTAATTGCATCGACTACAACATTAGTTTTGCCTGCGTGATTCTTCACACTCATGTCATAGTCTTTGAGAAGCTCTAACCATCTTCATTGTTTGAGATTGAGATCCCTTTGGGTGAATACATGTTGAATGGCTTTTGTGATCAATGAAAACATCACATGAACCCCATAAAAGTTGTGATGCCAAATTTCCAATGCAAACACCACGGTCGCAAGCTCAAGATCATGTGTTGGATAGTTCTTCTCATGTACATTCAATTGCCTTGAAGCATAGACAATCACCTTACCATGTGGCATCAACAACCCAAACTAAGTTTTGAGGAGTCACAATAGACAACATATACTTTTTTTTCCCTTCGATAAGGTTAAAATAGGAGTTGAAGTCAATCGGTCCTTCAAGGTTTAGAAACTCTTCTCGTACTCATCCATCCACAAACTTCGATTTTATTTGATTGAACTTAGTTAATGTGGAAAATGGAGGAGAAACCTTCCACAAACCTTCTGTAATACCCAACTAAGCCCGAGAAATTCTTGATATCCATAGAAGTAAATAGCCTTGGCCAATTTCTCACCGCCCTCGTCTTCTTAGGATCAATCTTGATCCCATCGCCTAATACTACATTCCCAAGGAAGGAAACCTCTTTAACTAAAATTCACACTTCACAAATTTTGCAAATAGCCTTTCCTCCCTCAAGGTTCGTAACATCACCTTTAAATGCTCCATGTGTTCTCCCTTACTCAGGGAATAAATTAGGATATCATCAATGAACACCATAATAAATATACCAGGTAGGACTTGAACACTCTATTCATAAGGTCCATGAAGATTTCTAGTGCATTAGTGATGATGAAAGACATCACTACAAATTCAAAATGTCCATACCTAGTCCGGAAAGCCTTATTAGGAATGTCACTCTCCCTCATCCTGAATTGGTGATATCCAGACTACAAATCAATCTTAGAAAAATGCTTGGCTCCTTGTAGTTTATTAAATAGGTCATCTATGCTTAGGAGTGGATACTTGGTCTTAATGGTGACCTTGTTGAATTGCCAATAATCTATGCACATTCGGAACGACCCATCTTTCTTCTAGACAAACAAAATCGAGGCACCCCATTGAGACCTACTATATCTAATGAAATCCTTTTCTAGAAAATCCTTGAATAGTTCTTTTAGCTCCTTCAACTCCTCCAGATCCATTCTATAAGGAAGAATAGAGTTCAGTTGATTGTCGGGCAAGAGGTCTATCCCAAATCTATTTTTCTTACAAGAGGAATATTGAGTAACTCATCCAGAAAGACATCGAGAAACTTATTTCTGGTAGGAACTGAATCAAGAGAGGGAACTTTAGAAGTGATATCTCTAATCCTCACTAGTTGATATATACACCTTTTAGAGATCATTTTTTAGGTTTTTAGATATGAGACAAACTGGCCTCTACATGAGGAACTACTACCCTCTCACTCAAGAATAGGCCCATTTGGAAATTGCAACTTGATCCTATAGGTCCGGTAATCTATAGAGGCATAAGAAGCATGCAACTAATCCATCCCAAGTATAACATCAAAATCAATCATAAACAGTTCTACCAAATCAAAAGGGACAACTTTATGCTAGATGGACACGAGATAATTTCTATAAACCTTTTGTACAGCTATAGACTCTCCTATGGAACTACACATTTCGAAAGGCTCATTAAGGACTTAAGGACATGTATGAAATCTATTATCAAGAAAAAGAGTTACAAATGACAAATTTTCTCCTGAATTTAACAAAGCATATCCATCAAAATCATAAATTTTTAACATACCGATAATAACATCCGGAGTCTCTTCTACTTCTTGGCGGCCATGAAGAGCATAGAACTAATTGGTCTTGGGGAATCTTGGGCTTGTCCACCTTGGAATTTGGGCCTTGAACTACCTCTCCTACAATCCCTTTGGTGTTCGAGCTTTCCATAGTGAAGCACGCATTTGAGCCGACCAAATAATTCCTTTTGTGGCGCTTCCAATATTTAGGGCAATTAGGAGTTTGTGGCTTTGGGTTGGGTCCTTTGTACTTGTTATACTGGGGAGGGGGTGTTTTGGTAGACCATTGGTTTCCTTGCTTTTGGCCATTTTAAAATTTTTTGTGACCACTACCCATTTTGTGAGAAAATACTCTACCATCCACCCAACCCTCTTGGACTCTCTAGCCACTCTCTTAGCTTTTCTTTCTCAATTCTTCTTTTTGGCGTAGGTCATTAAATGGGAGGTATCCATTTCCTTCATGAGCATTGTCATTTTACATTCCATAGACATCAAATTTGACATGCAAGATATGACCTTGCTCATCCTAGCTCTTGGATCCTCTACTATAAATAGCATATATTTGGAGAATTTGGTGAACTAGAGAGAATACTCTCTCACGTTCATGTGCCCTTGCTTGAGATTGATGAATTCTTATACCTTGGCCTCCTTAGCTCTATTGGGAAGAATCGGTCCAAGAAAGCACTCTTGAATTCTTGCCATTCAATTTGACCTACTCCTTATCCCCTCTCCTCTACCCACTGGTCATACCATATTTTTGCCACTCACTAAAGTTGGTAAGTCGCTAACTCGACCTTCTCTTCAGATGGGACTCCCATTATAGTGACAATCCAGTAAGCCTCATCAATGAAGTCTATGGGATCCTCATCTACCTTATATCCATGAAATTCCAGGGGACTTATCCTCATAAAATCTCATATCTTTGTAGCCGGAGTAGGAACTTGAGGAGGGATAGCAATCTCCCTATTTCCTTGGTTAGACAAATCTTGGGATAACATAGTGATAGTGGCTCTAAACTTTGCATGTGAAACCCCATCATCTTGTTGCAAAGGAAAAGCTTATTATTCGGGTGTGTTCCTTGGTTGAGGAGCTCTTCTTGGCTACATGATTTAGAAATAGCAAAGAGAATGTTGTTAGTTATCAGAGAACCTTAGGTAAATATAAAGGTACGACATGAGTTATGAAGAAAAGAAAATTTTTCTAAATGCCTCATAGCCTCTCATTCATGATTGTAGCGCGCTCCACAACCTTAAAACAAAACTCTACTCAATGCGGTATGTCTGTACATCTAAGGAGCATCTCAAAACCTCATGCTTTGATACCAAGTTTGTCACAATTAAAGCCTAGGGCCTATCGGTAATACGACAAATGAGAAACCCATAGGCACCTCACCTAAGACATCTTATCATATCAAGCATTCATAGGTAAAATACATACATAATAAGAAATAAAATGGGACTAAGGAAAATCATTTAAGTCATAAAAAAACATCCTAAATATTCATCATTGTCTAAGAACATACCATCTAAACATGAGTCAACGGCAATCAGTGCACGATTTTGATTTCCCTCAAATAGAAAAGATACTAAAATAATTTAGAAAGTCAAAGCCTCCAATTCTTAAAAATCCAAAAATATACATCATCTGAATAGTGCGAAGCATGAAAGAAAATAGGCAGAGACCGAACTAAGGGCTCATCACAAACACTAGTCTTGAACACCGATAACTAATCATATTCTAGAGGAGGAGAAATGTTGGTCACTACATGGTAACATCATGTAAAAAAATATACGTTAGTACATTAGAATATACTAAGTATGTGAGATGCAGTTCAATAATGAAATTGTAATGCCATCATTCATAATTTTGAAGACTTTAATGCATGGAACGGTAATGTCAACATTTATATGAGCTTAAACATACACAAGGAATAATGTTCAATATGGGGTAAAATTAAGGTAACATATCAACACATGTGATTGAATGAAGACATCAAATCTCACAGTTTGTGGGAATAGACCATAACCAACATATAAGACCATGCGAGCTACTACATGGAATCTAACATAACTCCTTATGTTGGCACGGAGAGTCTACTTTCTAAGAGGAATTTATTCACATAGCATGCATCTTCATATAACATAAATATCCTATGTAGATCCACTAGCCTAGCCTACAATGGATCCTATGATGGCATAGTTAATGGGGCAAAGGGTTGCTTCTAGGGTTCCCTTATATAATCCCACCCTAATGTCGTATTCGGTGCTAAGTCATCCCACGGAATACATTAAAACTATACTTACTTAGAATCATAAATAGTAATTTCAAGGAGCAGCTCGAAACTTAGCAACCACCAAGTGAGAACTATCCTTTCTCTTGAGGACTACCATAACACCTTTTAAGGGCAACATTAATATGCTTATATCATTGACAGATATATTATCTTAAAACCATTCGTTTATGCCCTTATAATCGTCATTATATCATGCAAAAATAAGTTAACTTAGCAGGCTAGCACCTTGTTTGGAAAAATCACAAACCAAGAGACTAATGCATGGATGATGGAAAGATATGCACCTTTAGATCATACTATAAAAGCCCACACATCGATATTTGAACCATAATCATTAGGTCATTGCATCAACTCAAAAGTCACGAAAATACTTAGTAAAACATTACATGATAACATTTAAGACAAAATACATCATAATACATTATGAAATGATTATTTATATCATTAACATGCATGGTAGCAATTTAAGAAACCCAAAGAAAAAATAAAAAGCTTTAATTAAATACTTTGTAGGTCAAAGGAACCCACAAATCAATTCACATACCATGATTGAAGCCTATTGATCATGCCCAAGTTACAACACCATCTAGAGGATAAAGCGGTCGTTGTCAAATATAAAACCTAACATAGGTTAAGGTCGAATCCCATAGGAAATACGTAGACTCATGAGAATTTACAAAATAAGTAATTCAAGTAATTGACCAACTCAACTCCTCGAGGGGGGGGGGGGAGTTTGCAATAATTGATAAGAAACTAAACTAAGCTAACTAAATATGGAAGTGAATCAAAAATAGAGAGCAACTTGGGTGTTGTGTCCTCCATGATTCACCAACTAAATAACACTAGATAACCCAATTCTTGATTAGAGTATAGCATGCAGGACAGTAATTTAGTTCACCAACCCCTTTGATCAAAGGTGAGAGTCAAATTTCACTATGTGACTTAGCCCCATCTTCATAGTGTGCAATAATAACCATTACCTATAGTCCCAGTCAACCTCCCATTGTCCTAGTTCAATTGATTAGACGAGAACACATAATCGAATCATGTTAACCAATCTCTTTTCATATTCATTACTACCTTGATCGGGAAAGTAACACTAGGCAAGTTATAATGTTGGCCACCACTAGAAAATATGAAAAATAAAGAGAATTGATTAATACATGCAAATACCCATTCCAAGAATCGCAAACTGCTAGGGTTTATTTGGTTATATCTTCATGGTTCCCACAACCCTAAGTTGTTGATTTAGTTACTCATACTATTGGTATATGAAGAAATTATGAATTGAGAAAACATAATTTAACACTTATCCAATTGAATTGAGAAAAGCAAATCCAAAATTGATTGAGAATCACAAGATTTGAAGATCAAATCAATTCACAAGTGTATTCTCTTAATGTTCTCTCTAAGGATTGTATTCTAACCGTAATTACAATGACTCTGATAGCTCTCTTTGAATAATAAGCTAAAAATACTATTTATAGTAATTATAATTAAGTCCTTCATAAAATAGAAAAATTGATCGGCGACTTCTATGAAAAGTGTTTTCGACTCGTAATGTGATCTACGAATCATAATCGGGGTCTCGTAATAAGCTTCTGAAATTTTTGACATCTCTTCAACAAACCATCTTCACGACTCATAAATTGATTTTTGACTCATACTTCAGACTCGTAGGCTTCAACTGCTTCAAATTATCCCTCTCTAGAATTCTTCATAAAACCTGTCTATATGACTCATTGAATATTTTACGACTTGTACAGAGGTCTTGTATAGTTGATCTTCAGATATCATCCTTCATTAGAATTTGTCACGAAACTATCTCTATGACTTGTAGAGGATCTCAAAAATCACCAAAAACTAGAGAACTCTGCAATTTTGTCCCAAGTCATGGCCAACCTGCTTTCCTGCAAAATTAAGCATAAAAGTACATCAAAACTATAAATGTCGCATTGGGAATGCACAAAATCCTAAGTTTTATGCATCAAAAGTGTTGTATTTTTATAGCACATCAACATCCTCAACTTAAAATTGTTGTTTGTCCTCAAGTGACAACCCAATCTATATAGACAATACAGTAACACACAGACCTCAACTCAATGGCATACATCACATTCAATTCAAACTTAGATAACGACATTAATCTTTCAAAATAGGATGAGATAGCTATTTAGCAAATCAATACAAACTAGTGCATGTGACAACACAACTATGACAAGCAAGGGAACATTAACAGTCTACAATCACAAAATAAGTCAAATGCTAACAATGCAATGCAAGTACCCTCATAGAAAGAGGTCACATATTTTGACACTCAATGATGATTTCATATATAATCATAGGACTGTAAAAGAACACTCACTGTCACAAAGCATATTCATGCACAATGACTAATACCCTAGGCTTTGCCCTATCGCATGACTCAGACCTTTAACTAACTAGACTAGGATCACTTTAGGGCTTTCTAAGCTTGCAATGTAGGCTCAGGGGGCTTTGGTATGATATTTTGGGAAAAATAGTGTCTAAAATCCCTCCTTAAAACTACGTTTTTCATCAGTTTCACCTTACTAACTTTATTCTTTTCACCTTATTCTCTCTTTCTTCTCATTCAAACTTTCAGGGTGTTTTCTTCTTTCAGTTTCCCTTTTTACAATCATTTTGCCTTTTTTCTCATATCTAAGGCATCTTTTCTTTTTCTTGCACCCGGTACATGCTTTTTCTTCTTTTTCTCCTCATTCCCTACTTGCCACCTTATTTTTGTCCTTTACCCTTACACCAGCCACCCTCAACTTAGGCTTTTAGCCTATATTGAAGTATATAATATCTCTCCTCCGAACCAGGGCTACTTTAGGTAGCCACCCTCAACTTAGGTTTTTTGCCTCAGTTAAGGTTTCACAATGCTCAAAGAAATACCAGGGCCAAATTCAAGGTTTATCACTAGATAAGGCTAGGCTAATTAGGTGGTTTGAAAGAATTGGTACATGTAAGGCTCAAATATTTGGAACAAGGGATAAAACATCATTTGGTGGTCATTTTTAGGCTAAAGTGGACTGATTAAAGAACAAAGGCCTAAGATCCTTTCCTAATCCATTTAATCTACAATCTAACTTAGAGTAACAGGGCAAGTTTTGAATTAGCACAAAATGCACGAATCTAGCAAAATAAGTTCACACTCACATGGCACAGTATACATTATCGACAAAAGACTCACAAATCATGCTTCATATCTCAAATTTCCCTTACTTATCAAAACATATATTGCCAAACACCTAAACATGCATGGTTATCATCTAACTACTAATCAAAATTTATTTGGTGGGTACCATTTTTCAAAACAAAACACAAAAAAAATGTTATATGCCACAAGTACTGGTAATATATGCTATACATATTATCTAAACATCCTAAACATTCTGGTCCATCAGAAATTAAATATCTACGAGAAAAAAGAAACATATGCAAGAAAACCTCGGGATCAAATTTTGGGGTAGTTATGGACCATAAGCTACTCAGACTTCACTGAGGCCCATAACTACTCACACCCATCGAAAAAGATGTGCATTATCCCCAATGTACCAAATCAAGTAAAACTGACTATAAGGGGTCAAAAACATACCTGGGTGCCTAAGTACCGATCCATCTTGGGTTGCCTCCTAAGCAACGCTTGATTTACTATCGGCACGGTATAGACAAATTGGCTACTAGACTTCACCAATTGCACAAACCTCACTTTTGAGCTCATTGGGATGTTTCATGGACTGACGGATGTTGAAGATAACTTCTTCATCATTGTCACGCCCTAAAGTCCCGTTAAGGCGAACTGACACCCACTGTCGATAAGTCTGGGGAGACCCAACATGTATCTATGCGCTTTCTATACATTTTATAAGAGATTTCTACCCTTAACATGCCTTTAAGAAAATAAACAGTGATAACAGCCAAAAGGAAATGCATATGACTAGGCTATTGGGGCCACAGTGTCTAAAGTATGAGACATGACCACACTTTAATTTACATAGTCTACAAATCCTCTAGATAAGAGAAAGTATCTGACAAGGGTCAGGACAGGCCCCGCCTCAACTAGCTGTACAATATAAGCATATAAGCCCTAGACACACACAAAACCTCGGAGCAACCAGGAGCTTGGTATCAGCAGCTGGATATCCTATACTCCTACAGGGGAGATCTACTAATACCTGTACCTGCAGCATGAAATGCAGTCCCCCATAAGGGACGTTAGTATGAGATAATGTACTGAATATGTAAGGTAGGATATATTATATGTGAAGTAATAACTCAAATGGAACCAAGCACTGCTGCAAGATTAGAGACCACCTTTGGCTATACTTTGAAATCATGTACTTTATGTTCTTTATATTACTTTACCTTTACTGTATAATCTATGCACAACTGTAATACAAATGACCAACTGATCAGTGGTAAAACTGTATCGGGATCGTCCTTGGCTAGGTTCTTTCTTAACCCCTTGGGCTACCACCCGTGATAGGATCGTCCTTGGCTAGGTGATGCTTCCACCCCTCGGGCTACCACCCATCAATAAACAATATATCAGGATCATCCCTGCCTAGATTCTTCCTTAACCCCTCGGGCTACCACCCAGGATTGGATCGCCCCTAGCTAGGTGATTCTTCCACCCCTCGGGCTACCATCCATCAATAAATAATGTACCTTATCTTTCAATTACCTTTGAGATGATTCTTTTGGTGGTCACAATATTGGAGTTGTATGGTTTTTAGATGTAACATGTCATATGTAGATAATCATACAAGACAATATGACAATGAAAAGAGTACGTTACATAAATAATGAAATGCGTATGAGATGAAATAACTCGTGAACTTTATTTGGCAAAAAGAACCCATGTGACTTGGTATCCATGTATGTATGCAGATTCGAAGGTGACAATGTATGGGATCATATGAACATGTACAAGAGTGTAGACATAGTTAATAGTTATGTCGGAGTTGGTAAGTGCCTTTATGTACCAAGGAAGGATCTATGTTTCATGCCAAGTAATACGAAATCAAGTAGCCTTACGTACCTCGTTGTATGACCTCGCTATTACCTCAAGATAAACTTACCTTCCTCCAAATATTTATCTACAACATAGTAAGTGATAAAACTAGCATTAGCAGCCAATAAATACATCTCGGCAGCCCAATCACATAACAAAACAATACACAGACAACAAGTGGGTATCTATAAACCCGAGCATATTCTTTCAACCTTTACGCCCCTAATCATATTTTCTAACACACATCCACATGTACACATTATGTTCAGCTGATTTAGTGCTAGAATAGTCTTACAACAGCCCACAAAGCACAACACATAACAATTCTACACAACCTACAAATGGACAACATAACGTTACCTCCCTTCGCTACATTTCGACGTCGATAATTCTAAACCTATTCCAACTCTAACCAAACTGTTCCAACAACATCTATACATGAAAAGATCCTTGAACCAGTCTCAGAATAGTAACAAATAAGTCATTAAGGATGTCTCCATCCAACAGCCCACAAGTTCATACTAAGAATACAATTGTGATATCTTATAAGGACTTACTTTTGTGGACTATAAAAGTGGGGAAGAAGACTTATTACATTACTATAATACCAACCTTTGTTTAATACATAAGTATTACTTCATAATACATCCAAAAAACAAGAGAAAAATATCTTAATTAACAGGAAAAGTGTACAAGAATCCTTGGGATACATGCTGTCCAAAATTTCCAGCATATGTGTGATTAGCATGTTTCTTTGGTTTTCATAAACAACCATACTAAGTGCATAAGTAGATTTACTTACCTTTAAACTCAAGGTTTAGAGCTTCTTTATGGATCCTTGTAGTGTTGTGAAGCTTGTCTTTCACCCTTTTGAACGAGAGCAAAGAATAACCAAGAAAGCAGATTTTTTCTTGTCTAAGTTGAAATGAATTTAGTGTGATGTTTTTATCCCCTTTTTAAAATATTTCTTGGCCGAACTTCTCCAGCACTTTTGACCACATGTTAGTAAATATTAATAGGCTGGTGTTGCAGCAGCTTGGCCCTCATAATTGGCCTTAATTGGGTTCCAACATTGATGGGCTTGGGCTGCCTATTTTCCAGCTTTCTCTTAGTTAGTTTTGGGCCCAAATGGTCAAGTGGGTTATGATGACTTTGGGCCCTTTGTAATATCCTTTTTTTCTTAAAATATAGTACATGGGTGATGCTAAAACATAGGCCAAATTTACACCCTTAACAAGAACTTTATTCATAATTGGATTTGGACTAATTCGACGTCGAGCCTCGTCTCCGTTTAGCTAGTAAATTTCAGCTAAGCAAGTAGGTGACTCACCTGCTAGCTTTCTAAGTCCTACAAGCACCTCAATTCTCTTACTTCATTTAAGGCCATGATCTCCTCAATTTGACACAAAACATGTATACACTCAGACCTCTTAAGTGTTGACGTATATATCTCCCTATAACATGAAATTCGAGCACTTTTAAAAACGGCCGCTAATTTGGCCAAACCATATCATGTTTCATTTGCATTGTACTAGTATTGTAAGGTGTGGGGTGTTACAAGCATTCAATCTTAAACTGAGTTGACCAATTTCCATATCCATTAGAGCTAATCCCGTGGCTAGGAATGGCCTTCCCAAGATGGTTGGGATGTCGAAGTCAACCTCACAATCAAGAATCACAAAGTCTGCAGTGAATAAAAGTTTCACCACTTTAACAAACACATCATAGAGTATCCCCATAGGCTTCTACACCGTTCGATCCACCATTAACAACCATATATTAGTACTAATAGGGGCTCCAAATCTAAGCTTCTTGTAGACCATAAGGGGCATCAAATAGATACTGGCACCTAAATCACATAGTGCCCTTGCGAACTCCACATAACCTATAGTGCAAGGTATGGCGAAAGCACCTAGATCTTCACGCTTTTGAGATAAAGACTTTGTAGTGATAACACTACAATGTTGAAGCTCTTAAGAAAGCTCCTGACTCACAATGCACTTCTTGGTGATCAAGTCCTTTATATAATTAGCATAGCCCGGTATTTTCTCTTATGCTTCAATAAGAGGGATTTTGATGGATAGTTGCTTAAGCATAGAGAGAAAGTGCTTGAACTTGCATTCATCGTCACTATTTTTGAGTCTTTAAGGAAAGGAGAATGATGCCTTGGGATGGGATTAACCATTGTGGTGCTTGAGCTGCCTCACTTGCCCCATCTTTGACATAATCATCTCCTTTAACTACATCCTTATCTATAACTGTCTTTTCACGAACATCTTCTATATTAATCAGCATAAGGGCATCAGTGGTGCTCTTGCTACCCTTAGTAGTAATCAACATACATTGCCTTCATTCTTTGGATTTTACACTGTATTGCTAGGCAATGTACCCTTCTGATACTGGTTCAACTAAGTTGACATTTGACCAAATTATCGCTCAAGCTATTTAATAGCCATAGAATGAGACTATATCTTTTGATTAATATTTGAAATATCTGATTTCATGCCCTTTAGGGTCTATCTTGTGTCTCAACCTTCTTCGATAGACGATCAAACATCTCCTCAATTCTGGAATTGCTTACACCTGTGTCATGATTGTGTAGTGGACATAAGGACCATTTTTGAAGCTTTCCCTTTGCATCCAATCTACTTTTAGACCCTAGTTCCTATCATAATAAGCGTATCAGTTGTCTCTATAAGCTCCATCTCTACCATATTTCTGACCTTGGTTTCCTTGACCGTTGTTTCCTTGACCTTTGCGCCAATAGTCCTAATTTGACCCTTGGGCATTAGTTCGGAAACCCCCCGTCTAATCATTCACAAAATAAGCATCCTCCTCATAATATGGCTCCTCGCATGTGGGTGCACATAGAGGTTGGTGAATTATTGTATTCACTCCCTCTTGGTTCTGCTTGATCACCACATTTTATGCTTATGTGAAGCTGAGCAAGTTGTTGCATAATCTCTTCATTAATTTTGGCTTGCTCTAAACCCACCCTAAGAGCATATAAACCTTTTATGGAAGCTCTATCCCGCTTCCCCCATGCACAACATGCCTTGACCACTTACTCCATACACTCTGCAATCCTTGCAAATGGTTGATCTAGAAATATGCCCCCATTATAGTATTAGCACAAGTCTGACTATTCTCATCAAGGGCACGATATAAAATCTCCACCAAGGCATTATCAACTATCTTGTGGTCCGGGATGCTCCTCAGACACTTAGTAAACTGACTCTCATATAGTGCTAATCGAATCACCAGGAAGTTGCTCAAAGTTATTGATCTGATCCTTCAATGTGGGCTTCTTCGATCTAGGGAAGTACCTCTCCAAAAAAGACCTTATGCAAATCTACCCAACTAGTGATTGAACTCTGCGGTAGCTCAGATAGCCATAATGCAACATTGCCCATAAGAATAATGGGAAGACACGAAGTTGCACAACATCCATAGATTTTGTGTTCACTTCATACTCTTGCAAATAAATGCAATATTGTGCAAGTGGCTATGTGGATCCTATGATGGCAGGTCCGTAAATAGCCCACAGTTCTGCAACATCTGAAGTAACCACTAGAGACTATGAACTTCATATTTGTAATGGTGGCAACACAATATCTCCAATCGCATCCATAGCTATGGGTTTCAACCTGTATCGATTCCACCTATAAGCATTTTCATTAAAATCCTGAGGTTGTGGAATGTTCTCCAAAGGAGATGGGCTTTCACTCCTATCATCATTATTGTTGTTTCGATTCAAAGCTGCATTGGCTGCATTGCTGGCATTTTCTTGGGCCATTCTTCTTACAGTTCGTTGGATCTCTGAATCAAATAGAGTTAAGAGATTGTCTTGACATCTAGTGTTGGGCATACACTACTAGTATACCCTGCAAAGAAACTAAAACTAAAACAAAAGTAAAATACAAGGGAACTAAGGATTAACATTCAAATTACAATTACTAGTGAATTCAATAAAGTCTAGTCATATCCCCGACAGCAGCGCCATAATCTTTGATCACACCAAAGTTATACCTCTATTCTAGAGGATAAAGTGGTCATTGTCAAATATGAAACTTAACCTAGGTTAGGGTAAAATTCCACGAGGAATACGGAGGCTCATGAGAATTCATAAAATAAGCAATTCAAGTAATTAACCAACTCAATTCCCCGAAGGGGGGTTTTCATTAATTGATAAGAAAGTAAACTAAGCTAACTAGTATGGGAGAGAATGAATAATAGAGAGCAACTTGGGTATTGTTTTCCCCATGATTCACCAAGTCAATAACATTGGTAACTAAACTCTTGACCAGAGTATAACATGTAGGACAGTAATTTAAGTTCATCAAGCCCTTTGGTCAAAGGTGAGAGGAGAATTTCACAATGTGATTTGGCCCATCTCTATGATGTGTAATATTAACCATTACCTATAGTGTCAGTCAACCTCTCCTTGGCCCAGTTCGATTTATTAAATCAGAACATATCATCAATTCTTGTTAACCAATCTCTTTTCCTATTCATTACTACCTTGATCGAAAAAGTAACACTAGGCAAGTTCTAATATTGTCCATCACTAGAAAACATGCAAAATAAAGAGAATTCATTAATACATGAAAATACCCATTCCAAGAATTGCAAACTACCCGGGTTTATTTTGTTAGAACTTCATAGTTCTCACAACCTCAAGTTGTGGATTTAGCTACTCTTGCTATGGGTAGATGAAGAAATTATGAATTAAGAAACATAATTAAACACTTACCCAATTTAACTGAGAATCATGAAAATTTAAAATTGATTGAGAATCACAAGATTTGAAGATTAGATTATTTCACAAGTGTATTCTCTCAATTTTCTCTCTAAGTATTGTATTCTAACCCTAATTACAATGAATCTGACGGCTCTCTCTGAATAATGACCTAAAATATTATTTATAGTAATTGCAATTAATTCCTTAATGAAATAGAAAAACTGGCCGATGACTTCTACGAAAGGTCTTTACGACTCGTAATGTGAGTTATGAGTCATAATCGGGGTCTTGAAATCAGCTTCTGGGATCATGGACCTCTCTTTTATGAACCATCTTCATGAATCGTAAACTGATTTGAGACTCATACTTTAGGCTCGTATTCTTCAACCACTTCAAATTATCCCTCACTTGAATTCTTCATGAAACCTGTCTATACGACTAGTAGAATGCTCTACGACTCATATAGGGGTCTCGTACAACTTATCGTTAGATATCATCCTTTACTAAAATTTATCACGAAAATACCTCTAGGACTTGTAGAATGCTCTATGACTCGTTAAGGGTCTCATAAATCACTAAAACCTAGAAAACTCTGCAATTTTGCACCAAGTCATGGCCTACCAGCTTTCCTGCAAAACTAAGCACAAAAACACATAAAAACTATAAATGTCGCATTAGGAACACACAAAATCCTAAGTCTTAGGCATCAAAAGTGTTGTATTTTGACAGCACATCACTTATAATGAAGGGAACTTAAAGTTAGGGGGAAGAATCATGAAACCCTAGCCTTTTTGCCTTGCTTCCTAGAGAGAATATTTGCCTTAGAGATTTGGGAATAGAGAATGAAAAGAGTGAGAGATCCTTACGGGTTTTAATTCTGATTAGGGCTTTGAAATCCTAAAAATGACATAGTTTTAGGCCTATGATATGAAAAAAGGACAAAATCCCTTCATTAAAACTGTCGAACATACACCATGAGACCCCGATTACGATTTGTGGACTGAACCACAAGTTAAGGTTCAAGTCATCCTAATCTCCTTTTTCAGTCTTTAGAGTCTGGTTACCAACCTTCCAAACCATGGGTCATGAATCATATCGTGGAATCATCTAATCATTAATCAAACTTCCATTTCTCAAGACCCCAATCCATGACACAAATCGTGTACCATAAATAGAACCAGAGGACATCCTGTTGGTCATAGTTTCCTTTCCAGAAACACCAAATTCTCCCATCTTCTAGAACCCACTTTATGACCTATTCTATGATCCCTTTTTCCTTCCATGAGCCGTAAATGGCATTCGTGGATTCTTTTGGCACTTAATAGAATCCCTCTGTTTTAAGCCCCCATTCAAGCCTAGTTTACGACTTATAGATTAAACCACGATCCATGAATTGGGCTTATGAAATTACCTTGACCTCTTCTTAGTCCAATTTTTTCTACACTTTCTAGACTTCTAACTAAATGGTCCTTACAGCTACCCCTACACCGGAGTAAATCAGTAGAATACTTACCAAGGTAGACTCCATTATGTCTAAGTGGATCCATTAAGAAACTCAAGTGGTCAAGCTTTTACTAATAGGTGGAATCTTCTAAGGAGTTAAGCCTCTACTAACGGATGATCCTTTTTTCTATGGTTGCACGTAATTATGTGACAATGGAATTTTACTAACAGTGTCATACCTCTATTAATAGGGAGCCTCCGCCTATATACCAAGATCCAGTTACTAAGTAAGATTCTAAATGGAAGTAGAAGTAATAAGAAACATTAATGGAGAGGAATTTCTACTAACCCATCCATCATTCATTAAGCATAATCATAGAATAACTCCATAATTTATGTAATGTCAGAATTGGTCTTTCATCATTACACGTTCATACTTTTAGTGAGAAAACTCACAAATATTCATTTTTTCGTTAATTTCCTTTATGGAAGCTCATCGTAGGATAATCATAGTCTAATGTAAGGTTATATGTCAATCACCTTAAAATCATGTGATTTAGGAAGAAACCCATGCTTATTCGAGTGTTGACGTCAAATGAGTTGCAATCAAGATGACCCATACCACTGTATGAATTTTAATCTGGAGCTTACATTTTACATAATCCTAGAGGCTATTCATGAAATTCGTACCATAAAAGCCTAAGGGAGAGTCCGGTGCACTAAAGCTCCCACTATGTGCAGGGTCTAGGGAAGTACCCGACCACAAGGGCCTATTGTACGCAACCTTACCGTGCCTTCTCCCAAAAGTTGTTTCTAGGGCTTGAACTCATGACGTCCTAGTCATATGACAATAAGTTTACCAGTTACTCCACGTCTCCCCTTCTTGGTGCTTCAATCAACAATAATGCTTAGGAAAAACATAAATCTTGGTCATCTAAGGATACTACAATCAATTTCATAAAATCCTAAACTATGCATTGAAACACCCCTCATGTTCTTCCGAATGTCCTATAATCGTATTTTCTATATATCTCAAAATTCGTATGTGATTTTAGAAATTCGGCTTCATATTCTTGATCAGGGGGCAAAATTTAGTGAGAAATGGATAAAATCCAAATTTTAGAAGACCCATAGAAAAAATTAATTTTTGCTAATTTACGACTTCTAGTGGCCCTACACGCCCAGGCCGCGACGTGTTTGGGGCGTACCACTGTGTATTTGGGCACTGCACACCTGGTGTGCATCACGTATGGGGTGCAGACTAATGCAAAAATTTTCCCCATTTTTCTCACTTCATCCAGGCACCCCAGTGCCCATTAAAACGTGAAGTCCTCCACACTTAGTCATTTTTCAACTTTAGAACTCACAAAACCCTCGCTATAACCTCTCCAAGACTTTATCAAATCTCTCATTCAAACTCAACGATTTCAAGCTCAATTTTGGAACTCAAGAACCCATCTCAAGCTTTAAGTCTCCTTCAAGTTTACTCCAAGAAATTCCCAAGTTTAGGTATGTGGGTCTTCATCCATGGGTTCTATCACCCATGGAGCCCAACCTTATCACTTTATGGAAATTGCATGATTTCAAGTTGTATTACTTATGGGTATCTCTTATTATGAGTTATAAATGTATATTATGTTGGGTTTTTATCAAGTATTGATTGGTTAAGCATGAATATCCATTTTAAAATTATTTCATAGGTTGATTTATATCTATTGAGACTATGCTTGCTTTGAACTATGAAAACTATGAACTGTTGTGAATTTTGAGATGAATTTCAAGATACCCAAAAAGAGGATTTTACTAGAATATTGGTTGGTCTATTCGAATTGATTTACTCCTTCTAGTTATACTCTTGAGTTGCATGATTTTTAACAACTTTCATGAACCTACCATGTGTTTGATGAAATTATATGACAAGAATTTCTAAGTTGTTGATGAACTATTGCATGGTTTACAAGTCAAGTGATTTCAAGCTAACTATGGGCATCAAGCATGTATTAAATTTGTGAAAAGTATCTATGATGTTACAAGTGACAAGTTGAGCCCTATTTCAAGATTTTATCCTCTTGTGAGCTATTCATGTCAAGTTGAGGGACCAAGCATGTTTATTATTTTACCCTCATGTTCAAGTTTAAGTAAGCTCACTAGAAGAGTTCAAGCATGTGATGAGCTACTCATGTCATGTTATCATGTCTGCTACAAGTTATGAATGTTATGATTAAAGTATAATTATTTCATGTATTCCGTAGGATTAGACTTAGCCCTGATTGAGGTTTAAGATAGGGGCTTGAATCAAGGGGTCCTTATATAAAGCTTTAGTCTCTAAACTATGTGCCACCATAGGATCATGTTATTTCCCTAAATATGCTTTGCTAGTGGATCCATCTAGTTCATGTTATCATGCTTGGATTGCCTTGGCAAGTAGACCACACTTCGCCGGGGGGTGTCATGCTTGGTCACCTTACCGAGAGGGTGTCATGCCTTGGATTCCAAGTAGTAACTCACTTGGTCTGTGTCGATTAAGGTCTCCTTCCACATATGTGTGATATATTATGCAAGCTAGATGTTTTACATTCATGTTTTATTTCACGTATTGCTCATACATATCATATTGAGATTATATTTATTGTCTATATGTATGCATTTTGAATATTATGGTTTATGTCTTTGTTGCATTGCACCCTGCATACTTAGTACATTCCAAGTACTAATGCATACTCTATGCCTATCTGATATTACCATGTCCCCGGAGCTCCTATCGATCATCCTCCTCTACATGGCTAGTTTGATTCATTGAAGAAAGCTTTGATGATTCCTCAACTTCGAGGATAATATCTATATTATTTAAGCTATTTTGAGACTTTTTCTTTATGTTGGATACTCATTACCATGAGGGTGAGCCTGGGAAGTGTCTTGGCCCCCGCTCCATTCTAAAGTAGAGGTGTTGTTGGATACTATGTTTGTATATATTATGAGCTCAACTCTTCTTATGTTTTATAATTATGAAAGATTTCCCTTAGTCTCATTTCCCTTTTTAAATACTTGACTCTTGTTATTGTCTTATTTTGCTTCTGCAACCAAGGATGTGTACATGAAATGCTAAGAGGCTTGTTTGGGTTGTCTCCGGACTTTTCATTCACTGTATCACATGTAGGCCCTAGGCTTGGGTCATGAAAAGCTTGGTATCAGAGCACTAGGTTGTTAATGGTGCTCGAAAATCCAACACACCACGTCGATTAGAGTCTTATTCATGGTTGTGAAGCCCGCCATAACTATGAATAGGGGGCTATGAGGTGTTTTAGGAAATATTTCACCTCTTCATGATCTATGTCATGCTTTAGATGTAGAAACAACGCTTCCTCCCCCCCCCCCCAGCGAATGCTCTTTTGCTCTTCCAGATGATACCACTACCAAGAGAAAGGCTAAGGAGCGCCCATATACCCGTGGAGAAACTGGCCCCTCCTGCTCCTCAAGGAGGAGGGGTAGCCTAAGATGAGTTCCGGAATGTCATCACTATGTTGGCTCGTGCTATGATAAACCAATTGAAACAAGGGGCTCAAGCTCCTCATGCTCCTACTCCAACCTCAATAGTAAGGGATTTCATAAGGATGAACCATCCAGAGCTTCATAGATCTAAGGCGAAGGAAGATCCCCAGGAGTTCATCGATAAGGTGTATAAGGTGATATCTATCATGGGGGTAAATTCGGAGGAGAAGGTGGAGCTATCGGCCTACCAACTCAAGGGTGTGGCCCAAATTTTGTTTGTTCATTAGAAAGTGGAGAGGAGAGATGAGGATATAAATTCCTTGGGAAGAGTTCAAAGTCGCATCCCTCAATCGGTTCTTCCTAATTAAGTTGAAAAAGGCTAAAATGATGGAGTTCATGAATCTTAAGCAAGGTTCCATGAGTGTGAGGGAATATGCCCTCAAATTTAATAAACTTTCAAAGTATGCTCCTCATTTGGTTGCTGACCCTAGATCAGCGATGAACAAGTTTGTGTCGGGGGTGTCAAACTTGGTAACAAAGAGTGTCGTACTGCAATGTTTTTAACTGATATGGACTTGTCTCGGCTCATGACATATGATGAATAACTTGAGGGACAAAAACTTAGAAAACAGGGAAATAGAGAGTCCAAGAGGGCTTGTTTTGAGGGTGGTTTCCAAGGTTCTAACGGTGGCCGGTTTCAACACAGTAATAAGTTCCAAGGCCAAGGGTCCTCCAATGCCCCAAATAAGAGGTTTGCTAATACAGGGGTGACTAACCCAAGGTTTCAAGGTGGTAGTGGTGGGATGACTAATCCTAGGTGCCGAAAGAGTGGGAGAATCCATGGTGGTCCATGTTTGAAGAATTATAATGCTTGCTTTGGTTGTGGTGAAATGGGTCACAAGGTTGTTGATTGTCTACATGCTCACAAAAAGGGTAGAGATGGTCGTCCTCAAGGCCAAGGTGCTAATGTGGGTTAAAGGGAAAAGGGAGGCCAACAAAGGGGTATCCCAAGGCAAAATAGGTTATATACTCTCCAAGGAAGGCAAGGAGTGGATGAGGTTCCCAATGTTGTTAATGGTGTGTTAAAGGTTTTTTATTATAAGGTGTATGCATTGATAGATCAGGGTTTCACTCTTTCTTTCATTACTTCTTTTGCGGCCAAAAAACTTCATACGTGTCCCGAATTGTTGTGTGAACCTTATGAAGTGTATAACCCCTTTGGTGAGTCCATTATTGCTAAAAGATTCTATGGAGATTGCCCCGTGTTCATCTTGCATAAAGTTTTCCTTATCATTTTGTTGAACATGATATGGTGGATTTTGATATTATTCTTGGATGGATTGGTTAAATACATATTTTGCTTCCATTGATTGTAGGACCCGTAAAGTTAGATTCCAATTCCCTAATGAGCCTTTCCTTGGGTGGGAGAGTTGTAATATAGTGGTGAAGCATAGATTAATTTCTTGTCTTAAAGCTCAAAAATTAATTTCTAAGGGTGTCATTTACCACCTTGTAAGGGTTAGGGATGTTGTCTAAAGTCCTTGCCGTTGAGTCAATTCTTGTGATCAATGGATTTCTTGATGTCTTTCCTGATGAGCTTCCTGGTGTTCCTCCTGAAAGAAAAATAGACTTTGGTATAGACCTCCTCCATGACACATAACCCATTTTCATTCCCCCTTACCATATGGCCCTAGAGAAGTTGAAGGATCAATTGAGGGATTTGTTGGAGAAGGGTTTCATAATGCCTAGCAAGTCACCATGAGGTGCATCGGTGTTGTTTGAAAAAGGATGGTTTTCTTAGAATGTGCATTGATTACCGACAACTCAATAGAGTCACCACAAAGAACAAGTATCCTCTACCAAGGATAGAAGGCCTTTTTTTATCAACTACAAGGGGCTAGTCACTTCTATAAGATTGATTTTCGGCCTGAATGCCACCAAGTGAGGGTGAAGGAGAGTGATATTCCTAAGACGTTCTTTTGGACTAGGTATAGGAACTTTGAGATTGTGGTAATGTCCTTTGGTTTGACTAATACACCACCAACATTTATGGATCTCATGAGTAGGGTCTTTAAACCCTATCTTGATGTGTTTGTGGTGGTGTTTATTGATGATATCTTGATTTATTCGCGTAGAGAGGAAGAACATGTGAATAACTTGAGGGTGGTATTGCAAATTTTGAGAGATAAGAGGTTTTATGTTGAATATGAAAAATGTGAATTTTGGTTGAAAGAAGTTGCATTCATAGGGCATGTGGTGTTGGGTGATGGAATTTAAGTGGACCCTAAGAAGATGGAGGTGATAAGGAACTAGCCTAGGCCCTTGAATTCGATAGGTATTAGAAGTTTCTTGGGTTTACTGGGTTGCTATCAGAGGTTTGTGAATGGTTTCTCTTTTATTGCTTCCCCTATGACAAAGTTAACTCAAATGAAGGAAAACTTTGTCTAGACCAATGGATATGAAAAGAGTTTCCGAACTTTGAAGGACAAGCTCATCTTCGCTCCTATTTTGGCTTTACCTGAAGGGATAGAAGGGTTTGTGGTATGTTGTGATGCCTCAAGAATTGGTTTGGGATGTGTTTTGATGCAAAGTGTCAAGGTTATATCATATGCCTCTAGGTAACTATAGGTGCATGAGCGAAATTATCCCACCCATGCTCTTGAATTAACGGTCGTGGTGTTTTCCTTGAAACTTTGGCATCATTATTTGTATGGGGTTCATGTAGATGTGTTTGTCAACCACAAAATTCTCCAATATATGTTCACACAAAAGGATCTTAACATGAGACAAAGAAGGTGGTTAGAACTCCTTAAGAATTATGACACGAGTGTGTACTATCATCTCGGCAAAGCTAATATTGTGGCCGATACTCTAAATACAGTGTCCATAGGTAGTCTAGCTCATATTAATGTTAGTAACAAGGAGGTGTCTAGAGAAGTCCACCGGTTGGCTAGGTTGGAGGTTAGGTTGAATGAAGTTGAAAATGGTGGTGTAGTGGTTGTTAATGGTTCCAAATCTTCTTTGATTAAAGAAGTCAAGTCAAAACAAGACCATGACCCTGCCTTGCTTGAATTGAAGGCTTTAGTAAAGGATGGTAAAGTGAAGGTCTCCTACCAAGGGGGAGATGGTGTCCTTAGGTACCAACATAGGTTGTGTGTGCCTAATGTTGATAACTTGAGGGAGTTGATTTTGAAAGAGGCCCGTAATTCATCATATTCTATTCACCCCGATTCTACAAAAATGTATAGATACTTGAGGGAGGTACATTGGTGGGATGGTATAAAGAGGATATTGCCAAGTTTGTAGCCGGTTTTCACAATTGCCAACAAGTGACGCCGAACATCAAAGGCCAAGTGGCCTAGCCCAAGACAGAGAAATTCCTACTTGGAAGTGGGAAGAGATCAACATAGATTCTGTGATTGAAGACTAGGAAACACTTTGATTCTATTTGGGTTGTTTTTGACAGAATAACAAAGTCGGGTCACTTTTTACTGGTTAAAACGACTTATTGTGCCAAAGATTATGCCAAGTTGTATATTCATGAGTTAGTTATATTGCATGGGGTACCTTTGTCTATCATTTTGGATCGTGATTCTCAATTCACTTCTTATTTTTAGAGGTCCTTCCAAAGGGGTATTGGTACTAAGGTCAAGCTTAGCATGGCTTTTAATCCTCAAACGGATGGTCAAATCGACGATCAAGCTTAGAGCTTGTGTTTTGGAGTTCAAAGGTAGTTTGGATGAACATCTTCCACTTATTGAGTTTTCTTACAATAATAGCTACCACTCAAGAATTAGCTTGGATCCATTTAAAGATTTATATGGTAGGTGTTGTAGATCCCCGGTTGGGTGGTTTGATGTGGGGGAGATGGCTTTGATAGGCCCGAATTTTTTCATGGAAGCTTTGGAGAAGGTGAGGTTGATAAGAGAGAGATTGAAGAGGGCTCAAAGTAGGCAAAAGTCCTACTCCGATGTGAGGAGAAGAGCTCTTGAGTTTAATGTTGATGATTCGGTTTACTTAAAGGTCTCATCCATGAGGGTGTGGTCCGGTTTGGCAAGAAAGGGTAATTGAGCCTGAGGTTTGTAAGGCCTTATAGAATTTTGAGAAAAATTGGTAAGGTTACTTATGAATTGGAGTTGCCTTCTGATATGGGTATGATTCATCTAGTCTTCCATGTATAATATATTGAGGAAGTGAGTAGGTGATCCAAGTATTATAGTACCCTTAGAGGTTGTGGGTGCTGTGGAACATAATTTGACCTACGAGGAGGTCCCGGTAGAGATAGTGGATAGACAAGTGAAAAGGTTTAGAAACTAAGATTTAGCATCCGTCTAGGTCTTTTGGAGGAATCCACAAGCTTAAAGTACCAAATAGGAAGCCAAAACATGAGAAAGCGATATCCATACCTCTTCTACTCTACTCAAGCCCTCATGTCATTTTTGCATGCATTCATGTTCATGGTAACACGTTTATGGTGATTTTTGACATTCATGTTGAGATTTTTTGAAAATGATGTTTTAGTGCATTTGTTGCATTTATTTAGGGCTGAGAGCTTCATAATTACTTCTCTTTCGCATGTTTCTTTGACATTCGGGGACAAATGTTTTCAACAGGGAGATATTGAAACACCCCTTATGTGCTTCGAAATGCCCTATAATTATAATTTTCATATATCTCAAAATTCATACATGATTTCAAAAATTTGATTTCCTATTCTTGATTAGGGAACAAAATTGAGTGAGAAATAGGTAAAACCTGCATTTTAGAAGACCCGCAGCGAAAGATAATTTTCGCTAATTTACGACATCCAGTGGCTCTGCGCGCCCAGGCCACAACGTGCCTGGGGCAGGCCTATGTGTATTGGGGCATTGCGCAACTGGTCCGCATCACTCCTGGGGCATATACCAGTGTAACGTTTTCCCCAGTATTCTTATTTTGTCCAGGGCATTGGGCCAATCCCCATTTAAACGCGAAATCCCTCATACTTAGTCATTTTTTCGACTCTAGAACTCACAAAACCCAATTTTAAACCTCTCCAAGACTTTATCAAATCTCTCATTCAAACTCAAGGATTTCAAGATCAATTTTGGAACTCAAGAACTCATCTCAAGCTTCAAGTCTCATTCAAGTTTACTACAAGAAATTTTCAAGTTTAGGTATGTGGGTCTTCATCCATAGGTTCTTCCACCCATGGAGCCCAACCTTCTCATTTTATGGAAATTGCATGATTTCAAGTTGTGTTACTCATGAATATCTCTTGTTATGAGTTATAAACGTAAATTATGTTAGGTTTTTATCAATTATTGATTGATCAAGAATGAATATCTATTTTAAGCCTATTTCATGGGTTGATTTAGGTCTATTGAGACTATGCATGCTTTGAACTATGAAAATTAATTTTGAGATGAATTTCAAGATACCCAAAAAGAGGGTTTTACTACAATGTTGGTGGGTTGATTCGAATTGATTTACTCCTTGTTATACTCTTGAGTTGCATGATTTTGAATAAGTATCATAAAACTACCATGTGTTTGATGAAATTACATGACAAGAATTTCTAAGTTGTTGATGAACTATTGCATGGTTTACAAGTCAAGTGATTTGAATATAACTATGGGCCTCCAAGCATGTATTAAATTCGTGAAAAGTATCTATGATGTTACAAGTAACAAGTTGAGCCCTATTTCAAGATTTTATCCTCTTGTGAGCTATTTATGTCAAGTTGAGGGATCAAGCATGATTATTATTTTACCCTCATGTTGAAGTTCAAGTAAGCCACTAGAAGAAGTCAAGCATGTGAATAAGCTATTCATGTCATGTTATCATGTCTCTTATAAGTTATTCATATTATGATTAAAGTATGATTATTTTAAGTATTCTATGGGATTAGACTTAGCACTGATTGAGGCATAAGATAGGTACTCGACTCAAGGGGTCCTTATATAAAGTCTTTAGTTTCTAAACTATGTGCCACCATAGGATCATGTTATTTCCCTAAATGAGATTTGCAAGTGGATCCATCTAGTTCATGTCATTATGTTTGGATTGCCTTGGAAAGCAGACCACACTTCACCGGGGGGTGTCATGCTTGGTCACCTTACCGAGGGGTTGTCATGCCTTGGGTTCTAAGTAGTAGCTGCTTGGTCTATGTCGATTAAGGTCTCCTCAAACATATGTATGATATATTATGCAAGCTAAATGTGTTACATGCATGTTTTATTTCAAGCACTGCTCATACATGTCATATTGAGATTATATCCATTACTTATATGTATGCATTTTGAATATTATGGCTCATGTCTTTGTTGCATTGCATCCCACATACTTAGTACATTTCAAGTACTAAGCACTCTCTATGCCTACATGATATTACCATGCAGGGACCGGAGCTACTATCGATCATGCTCCTTCGCATGGCTAATTCGGTTCTTTGAAGAAAGCTTTGGTGAGTCTCAACTCCGATGACAATATCTATATTATTCATGCTATGTTGAGACTTCTTCTTTATGTTGGATACTTATTATCATGATGATGAGCCCGGGAAGTTTCTTGGCCCCCCATTCTAAAGTAGAGGTGTTGTTAGATACTGTGTTTGTATATGCTTATGGGTTCGACTCTTCTTATTTTTTATGATTATGAAAGACTTCCCTTAGTCTCATTTCCCTTTTTATACACTTGACTCTTGTAATTATCTTATTTTTCTTCCATAACCAAAGATGTATACATGATATGCTAAGAGGCTTGTTTAGGTTGTCTCCAGACTTCTCATTCGTCGTGTCACGTCTAGGCCCTAGGCTTGGATCGTGACAAGCATATTAGGATTACTACTCAGTAACGATTAAAACATGTAAATAATGATTGTCCATGCATAATAAGGCTAATATTCATAATATAATATCATATTGATGCATTTGATAAAAATCCCCAAACCCATATAATACTTGTAATTAGTTGAAGAAGGAGGGAGATTTTTTGGGGTCCATGGGTGAAAGGGACAAAATGGATGAAATCCACAAGCCTTGGGTGAGATTGAGAGAGGAAACCCAAAATTTGGGTCATGGGACTTGAAACCCTAGCCTTCGTCTTCATGTGAGTTGGAGAAAGAGGGAACTTGAGAAGGTTTGGGTGTTTTGAATGAACTATTTGGAATAAAAGGGTTTGGGGAGTCTTAGGTTGATATGGGTAGTCTTAAGATCCAAAAATACATAGTTTAAGAGTTGGGATGCAAAAACAATATCAGAAATACCCTTCATTAAGACTAGAAAAGTGAAACCACAATATATGTCTATAGGTCGTAGACCCGTCTATGACTCATAGATAGGGTTTCATCTGGTGGTATTCTTCCAAACTTTACAAAGCTGAAATCTGACCTTCATTTTAGTTACGAAACCAGGACTACAACCTGTAGTTCCATTTACTAGTCGTATATATCCCTTGTAAATCTATCTCATAATTAAAAAAAGGTTCACTTTTCAGAACCCAAACTATGATTAGTCAATCAATCTACAACCCGTAAAGGGTCTCGTCCTGCCAAGCCAAGTTTTTCTTTCTCTGAATCCCCATGTACGACCAGTCTACGAGCTGTACTCTTATCATCGACTCGTAGATCCCTCTTATGGTCTTGAACCTGCCATCCAAAAATGACACTAAGTTCCACGAGCGCCTTCCACGACTCATGAAATCAATCATGACTCGTAAATAGGGATCGTGGTTCCAGACCAATAACCAAATTTGTAGTCTTTACTATTTGTCCCAACTTCTAGGGCTTTACAAGTTAGTCCTTTTTAAGTGGATCTTCAAACTTCTGTTTACTTACTGTTTTTGTTCTATTTGAGAAAAAAATACATTGAGATTTGTATAAATTTCTTTGAATGTTATTGTAGTAAATACTTGTACATGTGACACTAATCTTGGGCTGAGTTTAGATTCCATATCCTTCTTAAATGCTTATTCTTTCATATTCTAGATTGTACTTTTGCATTATCTTCCACATTATTTTGTTACTTCATCTGTTTAAAAATGAATTATCTACTTTGACTTGGCATGGAGTTAAAGAAAAGAAAGAAGGTTTTTCAATCTTGTCATCTCAAATTGAAGTTATTTTACATATATGAAATGTCCTTTACTCTTCTGATCTGAAACATGTCATATGGAAAGTTGAAATTAAAGTTTTGCTAAAAAAAAAGGGTCATTCTTTTTTAAGCAGACCAAAAAAGTAAGTAGGTCATTCTTTTTTAAATGGAGGGATTATTTCGTGTTTAGACTAACTTGCCTCAGCCAAGTGCCATCACAGTCAATTTTGGATCGTGATAACTTGTCTACAAATAAAAAATTAAATATTGAATTAGAAAACGATATTGAAAAATGATGAGTGTAGTAAATAAAGTTCACCAATAAAGCTAATGATCAATAATAATAGCAATATTTATTCTATTTAAAGCATGAATAGTACAAAAACATTAGTCTGTAATGCAAACATGAGTTACCTGCAAATGAAAAATCAAAAAATTCTAAATCAAAAAAAGGTATTAGAAAATGAATAGTATGAAAATGCAGAAAATAGAATAATTTGTAGTACAGATAAGAGAGACTAAGAAGTTAGAATTCTATTACAATTCGGATTTTATTAAAATTTGAATTTAAATATCATTCTAATTTTTTAAAGTAAGATCTTTTTATCACTCTTCCTTATCCTTGACTTTTTAAATATAATAATATTTTCTTGTTATAAACGTATATTTGAATTCTAAGAAATATTTGAAAGCAATAAAAAAAATTTCTACATTTCCTTTTGTCACTTATCTTTTTTTTTTGGGGGGGGGGGGGGGGGGTTATAAAACTAAAAAGTGGAAGAAGAAGAAAGAAAAAAGAAGAGAGAAGATTTCTTTTTTTCTTCATTAATATTAGGATGTTTATTAAAATTAAAAAAACTTATATTTATAGGGAAAAACTGACTTGGTCTCCAAGTAAGAAACTGAATTGGTATTCAAATAGGATTCCTAACTCCTAAAGTAATCTACATAAATAGACATTCAACATAAGTAGAATATGTTTATATCACTACCCCTTGAATGTATATTTGCTAGATTATGTGCCTCATTAAAACCTTATTAGATAAAACCCTGTGGAAAAAATTCTAATGACGGAAACGAGTACACATAACAAATAATACAAATTATTTGATGCCTCATTAAAAACCTTACAAGGGAAACCCAATGGGACAAAACCTTGTGAGGAAAAAAGAGTACATTGTCCATTAACTCCCTCTAATTAGAACATCATTCCACGGACATGAAGCTTCGCATCCCAATCTTGTGTGTCTGTCACGACCCAAAAATGGGCGTGATGGCACTCGTCATATCCCACCAAGACAAGTCAGCCTACAATCCAACTATAACCTTAAAAAGTGCGGAATTATAATAAAAATAAAAGTTTAATTTGATGAAAATCCCCCAAAACCTGGTTGTCACGTGCACAAGCTTCTGATGTATTACAATAGAATCGAAAGGAACACAAGTATCAAATGATGTTGTCTCTAGAATAGAACAAAATCATAATAGGAGTAGGGAGTCAGCTGGGATGGCAACAGCTATCTCTCGCAATCTCCACAGAGAGCCTCAGACAAGTACCAGTAGAGAGAACACCACGACGATCCGGGCTCGTAACCTACAAAAATGTTGTAGCAAGAGGGGTGAGTACAAAATACGCGGTACTCAGCAAGTGAACTAATAAACACATAATTAAGTAGTATAGAATACCTGCACCCCTCAGCACTCCCACCAACTCCCCACAACTACAACCTAACTCACAACCTTCATAATTATACCGTTCAAAAATTCTATGATCAAAGCCTATGATAGTCTAATCCTCATCTATCCCACTTTCAAGTCATATGGGAAAGTTCTAGAATTTATCAAGTTTTCTCTAATTTATCGTGTCATCAAATCAATACCAAAACTAATCATATAAAGACATAAATAAGTCAATGATATAATGAATAACCAACCTCAATAGCACTCCATATAATCATAACAAGCCAGAGCATTATGGGATGAAAATGGATGTTCTGAGATGTAATGCAATGCAATGCAATGTCACGTAGAATGATGCATGTTTGTCCTAGTGATACACATCTGCTGATCATAAACATGACTCAGTCAGAACCTATGGGGGCCACACATAGACCATGTATCCATCGCGGTGCACGACACGTCCCTCGAATCATAGTATCTGTCGCGGCGCGCGACACATCCCTCGAATCATAGTAACCGTCGCGGTGTGAGACATGACACTCGAATTCTTTTTTTTCTTTTTTTACTAGCCGGAACCATTTCCCTTCGGCTTTACATCTCTTTTCTTATTCACCAGCAGGAACCATTTCCCTTCGGCTTTTTATTTCTTTTCTTGGATCATCAAGCAACACATAGTAACTGCACAATAATCATGTTCATGGAAATAAAATATGTAAGGTGCTCATACAAATTCATATGTCTCAAAATCAAGAATCAGTAGTTCAATGCCATACATGTTGCAATATCCTCAATTTCAATACCATCAAAGCCCTTGCCACATTTACATCCTAAGTAAGTATCACTTTGATATCACTAACAAACAATCACTATTTCACATATAATAAATCTCCATCATTAATTCACAAGTCAAATATCAGCATAGGATAATTACTCAATTTGAAATATTTCAATCAAAGCCTACACAAATTACTCTCAACACCTCACATAAGAAGCACAAGATTATATATACTTAACAAAGGTTAAGAAATTCACTTGCCTTAGCCAAAGACAGTCAATCAAGCACGTGAGCCTTCTCCTTCCGAATGGAATCTAAAATACAACGATCTAACCAGTTGAGAATTAAAAATAAGATTTCCAAACAAAAGACACCCAAATCTATCTATAACCAAGTTCCTAAATTTCAAAACTAGAGTCAAGTCTTAACTCCTCCAAACATTATAAATTTAATGACATTAATATAATACAACATATTCAACTTTTGATTAACTATCTTAATATGTTAAAGCTTGATTTATAACTTGATAACCAAACAAAATTACTTAAAGAACAATTATGATTGCAATGCTCTAAATCTGCACGCTAGACTAAAAGCAGTACATTTGTCACTACTAATTAATTCATTAAATAAATAAAAGAATACTAACTTAAGCCTACACCATTGCTATCATCCAATTATCAACAAAAAAGTTTTTAAAAAAAAAGGTAATGAAAATATGTATAAAGTAAAGAAAGTGGGCTGCAATGTTATTAAACTTCCATTTGACTTTGTTTTTTTAAAGAAAAGTAATGAATATTTGTATACACATACATATAGTCGACCTGTCCACTAACATATCTTCAGAGAAGCAAGATATCTTAGACGAAATTTTACCTGAATAGCTTCTCGCTGATCGTCGCTCGTCAAACCCTTCTTCTTATTTATTTTTCAAACTAATTATATATTAAAAGTATTAAATCCTAATAACTAATTTTACTATATATACTAAGTGGTATAGGATATTTAATAAGTTATCAATTTAGTCTCCTAATTAAACTAGCTATCTAGCATTACCCATAAATTATATAGTCATAGTTACTAAAAAGTCCAAAATATCCCTTTACAATATTTTAAGATAAATCTTGTAGGAATTCAAGAGCACTAATTCTCAAAATGACCTAGCGAGTCATTACATTATCCACCACTAAAAATCGTGTTCATCCTCGAACATAAGGAAGGAGAAGAAAAAATAATCGACATTACCAAACCTCAGTTATTATCTTCCAGAGTCAGTATCCACCTCCCCAAGTATTCTTCTCTTTAAGACCATTTCATCAAAATCAACCACTAAATATTGGATTTTCGAATTGAACCTTGGCAGATTTAAAATCAAAGGTGTTTTTCAAGCCACAGACTAGCCCATAAATCCCCTCTAAATAACAATCCACTAGACCATAACTCAACAATTAGGATTAAAAAAATAATTTCTCACGTAACCAAGATAAAATTCTAAATCAATACTGGGCATAATCAAAAGCACACCAGAATCAACCACCCCACATCCTTAATACACAAACCATCATGGGTCTTGTTAATATTTCATTTTTTTTCACAATCAAATTTTTCCACGAGCTTAACTTATAAAATGTGATCTTTAGATATTGAATACTCATCATAGAGAAACAACTTTTTTTTTCTTATTAACCCAATAAGGAAAAGTTCAAGTAACCACTTAGTGAATGGTACATTCAAACATACAAAAACTGTAACAACACTATCAAAATACTAGACCCATAGCAGTGACTATAAACAATCCTTATGCACGACAGAGCTATACCCAACATGTCTCACATTTAATCGTACATAGCCAGAGCATAACCTCAATGAGGAGATGAATATTAAGATCGCTAGATACTATAAGTATTTGTGGTAGCTCTTCTATAAATTCACATAAGCAAAGAAGTGCGTGTAGAACCATTTATATATTTTCACCAGCCTAAACAATACTTAATTGATCGGTCATAAACTGAAATAACCAAGTTTATACAAGCATCCTATCTTACTAAGAGAAACTTGCAAGATCGATTCATCCGATCCACCACTAAGGATTCCTCTACAAAAATGAAGATACAAGTGGGATTAGGCATGGAGTAATACTCTAAAACCTGCATGGAGTAATACTCTAAAACCTTCCCTTAATGAAGTAGGTAGTTGCATAAAAATGCATGAAATCCAGGTCGAATGATACAAGATACTCCTTTCATAATGCCTCTATCCAATATTTTCATTCACTTGACCTCATCTCAGTTGTACTCCATTTCATGGAACTCTACTCCCTCAACTTAAGCTTATAGCTCTTACTCAAATTCCCATCTAACCATCTCCTTCTCTTCCATTCAAGCCTACTTCTAAGCTTCAAGGCGTTATTCCCTGGATGATCATACTCATACAAAGCAAATCCTCAATACCTAACTCTAAACTTCCACAGGGACTGTCAGTAAAAGATCACTAGTCCTCTTCACTACCTCACTATTCTTCTTCAAACCCTTATTATAAAGTATTCATTAGTCTATCATCAATATTCACATAACAATGACCCGAATTCAAGCCTATCACTCTAACCCCTTCAACTATATTTTAGAATTTTCAAGTCCACTTAGCACTTCTACCTCCACCATTCAATGAGTTCTCACTCAAAGTCACACCAACACTCTCTTATCTATCTACTATTCATCATAAGGTTTGACCTCCCTCCTCCTTCTTATCTCTATCCCTATATGACACAAATTTAACACCAAAACCATAATAAGGATACACTCACTCACTCCTCATCTGCCCTACTCCTCAATCTACTACTCCCAACATCACAATTTGAACCTGGAGGAACTCATTATTTCCCCCTTTTTTCGCAAAACCTCAAACTACCATGCAAAATAAGCAAAATCATACCTCTAAAACTTTATACTTTACCTCCTACCATCAACAATAGAATAAAAAGCCAAAGGCCAGTGCATGCGTAAGATGACATCAGAATCAAGAACTCTCACTCTCTCTCATCAACCTTCACCTCTCTACTATCATCAACACTTCTATCAAGGCTAGAAGGATGGACTACTCAAAGAGCTTGGAAAGAAATATCATTAGCACGATTCACTTGAGAAATCTTATCTAAGAACATTCATAGATTACAATCTCTCCCATCTATCAAGTCTCATTTTGTGTTAACAGAACTATGCATAGTATAAAACTCAAGTCACATCACATTCAACATGAGACTAGAAACTCTTAGATTCATAGGGGTAAGATCAAGATTAACGGGTAAATTCGCCGCTTCTCATCCTCAAAACTCAGCATGATCGGGAAGCAATATGATGAGCATGGGACTAAGCCATAGATACGAACAGTCATTCACCCAAAGGAAATGGAATGTTACCTTAACTGAAGTATAAGGATTTTATGAGGTGGAAAAGAATTGATATCTTATCATGATCAGCCTATCACAATTCAAAAACTCAAGATCTACTTCGATTCCTCACATTATTATCTCCCACTTAGCTCTCAGGGTCCTTTCTCTAAATTTGTGAATCAATTTTCTCTACTAGACTATAAGTATAAACCTCCACACAGTTAAAGAAACACTATCCACAAGAATATACAACTTAAACCCTTTTGTTATTCTATAGTCACATACATACAACTGGCTACTCAAACTCCTCTCACTGATAACTTTCTTAGCTTTCTCATGTCTCTATGGGACTCTCTCTCTTTCTATTTACTGCTCTTATAAACTTATTTGTATAATACTTAGACTATTATGGAGAACAAATCATCATATATTCATACACCCCAATTGCTTAGCTTCTTATGACGATAAAGATTACTTACATCAGCCTACTCCACATCAACAACTCAGATATACTATTTGGATTCTCATAATAGTCATAACTTAGAGCCTTACCAATCTATACACAATCATGGTTACATATCCTAAACTTCATAAGCCTCCTTTTTCCTAGTGCTTCTCCCTTAATTTACTATCTCCCTCTTGGGGGTACTTCTACTCTACTCCTAGCACCATGCTCCTTGCCAGCCAACATATCAATCATTGAACACGCACTACAACAAGACTCTTAGGTCAAATCTCCAACAAGGACTATCACTATCATCATGCTATCTCCTCTTTAACACTACTCCAAAAAAAATTCAAGCTTAGGGCTAACGTGTGCATCCATCACATACCTCTCTAATGCCGACTTGCAATTACTAGATAAAAATTTAGGGAGCATAATGCTACTAAAATCTCATAGCGAGTAATCAATCAACACATCCCCTCTTCACAACTCATGTACCACTCACTCATTCACTATACCTCCTTATCTGACTAAGTTTATAACTCTATGAATCTCATGAACTCTCACATGCAATCATAAGCCTAATTTTGATCTATCACATAACAACACTCTTTCCCCTTCTTTAAGAGTTACACTTCAGCCTCAATAGTATGAATATTACAACACATCAACATACACTTCCTTCTAGATTAGGGCACGCTCTAACATATTCTGGCACTAACTCTCTCTCTCTCTCTCTCTCTCTCTCTCTCTCTCTCTCTATACCTTATCTCATCATGACAATCATAGAATACTTTTGACTTTTTTTATCACGCTTATGGACATCGACTCATCCCTTCACTAGTTACCTAGTGATATATATTTCTAACTATTAAGATTTAATCAGTCATCACTCTTGCTATCTCGTCAAACGAATATGGGCATAAATCAGTAGCAACGACCATAACCACACACGATAAGAGGGAATAAATAAAAGGAAGTTTCCTAATAGTCTCCATAGCCTCTCAAAGATAAGTACAAACGTCTCTGTATCGATTCTTGAGACTCTACTAAAACTCAGTTTGTATGCACGTGAGGCCTATGAACCTAGGCTCTGATACCAACTGTCACGACCCGAAAATGGGTGTGATGGCACTCGTCATATCCCAGCAAGACAAGTCAGCCTACAACCCAATTATAATCTTAAAAGCACGGAATTATAATAAAAATAAGAGTTCAATTTGATGGAAATCTCCCAAAACCTGGTTGTACGTGCACAAGCTTCTAATGTATTACAATAGAATCAAAAGGAACACAAGTATCAAATGATGTTGTCTCTAGAATAGAAAAAATCATAATAGGAGTAGGGAGTCAGCTGGGATGGCAACAACTACCTCTCACAATCTCCAAAGAGAGCCTCAGACAAAGTACCAGTAGAGAGAACACCACGACGATCTGGGCTCGTAACCTACAAAAATGTTGTAGCAAGAGGGGTGAGTACCAAACACGCGGTACTCAACAAGTGAACTAATAAACACAAAGTTAAGTCATATAGAATACCTGCACCACTCAGCACTCCCACCAAATCCCCACAACTACAGCCTAACTCATAACCTTCACAATTACACCCTCCGAAAATTCTATGATCAAAGCCTAGAACAGTATAATTCTACTCTATCCCGCTTCAAGTCATAAGGGAAAATTCTACAGTTTATCAATATCTTTCTAATTCATCAAGTGTTATCAAATCAATACCAAAACTAATCATGTAAAGACATAAATAAGTCAATGATATAACGAATAACCAATCTCAATAGCACTCCATATAATCATAACAAGCCAGAGCATTATGGGATGAAAATGAATGTTATGAGATGTAATGCAATGCAATGTCACGTAGAATGATACATGTCTGTCCTAGTGATACACATCCACTGATCATAAGCATGCCTCAGTCAGAACCCATGGGAGCCACACATAGACCATGTATCCGTCGCGGCGCGAGACACGTTCCTCGAATCATAGTATCCATCACGGCGCGTGACACGTCCCTTGAATCATAGTAATCTTCGCGGCGTGCGACACGACCCTCGAATTCTTTTTTTTCTAGCCGAAACCATTTCCCTTCGGGTTTTCATTTCTTTTCTTTTTCACCAACCGGAACCATTTCCCTTCGTCGTTTTATTTATTCTCTTGGATGATCAAGCAACACATAGTATATGCACAATAATCATGTTCATGGAAATAAAATATGCAAGATGCTCATACAAATTCATATGTCTCAAAATCAAGAATTGGTAGCTCAATGCCATATATGTTGCAATATCCTCAATCTCAATACCATCAAATCCCTTGCCATATTTACATCCTATGTAAGTATCACTTCGATATCACTAACAAACAATCGCTATTTCACATGTAGTAGATCTCCATCATTAATTTAAAAGTCAAATATCAGCATAGGATAATTACTCAATCGAAATATTTCAATCAAAGCCTACACAAATTATTCTCAACACCTCACACAAGAAGCACAAGTTTCTATATACTTAACAAAAGTTAAGAAATTCATTTGCCTTAGCCAAAGAAAATCAGTTAAGCACTTGAGTCTTCTCCTTCCGAATGGAATCCGCAGCACCACAATCTAATTAAATAAATTATCACAATATGATTT
>JAOTQR010054172.1:0-14382 GCA_025774065.1 Solanum ossicruentum | reverse complement strand
GAAATTCCGGTAGGTTTCCAGGTCGGATAGATTAGGAAACTCAGGTTAGCATGTGTCTAGGTGTCCCTATCGGGCACCGGTCACGACCTTAGGATGGGGTGTGACATTCCCACACATAAGGGTGAGGCTTAAAACATAGGTACATATGAGGATAATGTTATGTGGTTTCACAATATCTTCCCCCTGGGATCATTCGTCCTCGAATGAAGGTGGAACTTGGGAATATACTCATGTTTGCTATTCATGAACTAGTTTATCAAAATGAAACTATCTAGATATCTCATTACTCATATTTAAGGATGTATCTCAACTCAATGATAGTAAGAAGGAATATTACCTTCATGCTTGTCACTAGAAGGCACAAATAGGTGAGAATATCTAGCTTTCATATCTGCCTCAGCTTCCCAAGTGGCTTCTTCGACGAACTGGTTCCTCAATAATGCTTTAACAGAAGCAATCTCCTTGGTTCTCAATTTACGAACTTGCCGATCTAGTATATAAACTGGGATCTTATCATATTTCAAGCTATCTTTGACTCCAATACTCTCTAAAGGCATAGGTAGTGTGGGATCTCCCAAACACTTCTTAAGCATAGAAATGTGGAATACTGGATGAATAGAAGCTAACTCTGGTGGCAATTCCAATTCTAAGTCACATTACCAATCCTCTTAGTAATATGGTATGGGCCAATATATCGAGGATTGAACTTCCCCTTTTTCCTAAATCTCACAACTCCCTTCATCAGTGAAACCTTTAGGTACACCCTATCACCTACCTCAAATTCCAAATCTCTCCTTCTAACATCAATATAAGACTTCTGCCGTTTTTGGGCTGTCTTTAGTCTTTCTTGAATAACCTTCACCTTCTCCATAGTCTGATGGACTAGGTCAGGTCCTATCAATCCTGCCTTACCAACTTCAAACCACCCAATAGACGATCTACACCTCCTCCCATAAAGGGCCTCATATGGTGCCATTTTTATACTATCTTGGAAACTTTTGTTATAGGAGAATTCAATCAAGGGTAAGTGATCATCCCAATTACCTTTAAAGTCTATAACACATGCCCTCAACATATACTCAAGAGTCTGTATTGTCCGCTCCGCTTGCCCATCTGTGTGAGGATGGAGGGCTGTACTAAGATTCACCTTCGTACCAAGCCCTTTATGAAAGGACTTCCAAAATTGTGTTGTGAACTGGGCTCCTCTATCAGAAATAATGGATATAGGGGCCCAGTGTAATCTAAAAATATCCTTAATGTGAAGTTTGGCATAATCCTTAGCTGTATCAGTCATCTTAACAGGTAGAAAGTGAGCTGACATGGATCCTGTCTACTATAATCCATATTGAATCATGCTGTCTACGAGATAGAGATAAGACTATTATGAAGTCCATGTAAATCATTTCCCACTTCCACTCTGGAATTTCAATATTTTGGGCCACACCGCAAGGTCCTTGGTGCTCCATCTTAACTTGCTGACAATTCGGGCATTTGGACACGAACTCTGCAATGTCCTTCTTCATGCCACCTCACCAATGAACCTCTTGTAAATCTCTATACATTTTTATTGCACCTGGCTGAATAGAGTATCTGACATTGTGAGCCTTAGCTAAAATCCGATCTCTAAGGCCATCAACACTTGGTACACACAATCTGCCTTGGTATCTCAGGACCCCATCTCCCCTTTTTGCAAACACTAATACTTTTTGCTTCTGAACATCTTCTTTCAACTGAAGGAGGATAGGATCCTGGTCTTACTTTTGTTTCACCTACACCACTAAGGATGACTCTGCCCTATTTTTGATAATGGCACCACCCTCATCAGAATCTTCAATCTGCACGCCTAATCATGCAAGTCTATGCACTTTATTAACCAATTCTTTCTTTTCATCCACAATGTGTGCAGTGCTCCCCATTGTCAACCTACTAAGAGCATTAATAACTACATTAGCTTTACCTGGGTGATAGAGGATGCTCATGTCATAATCCTTCAAACAGCTCCAACTACCTCCTCTGCCTCAAGTTCAGCTCCATTTGGCCGAACACATACTGCAAGCTTTTGTGGTTTGTAAATACATCTTCATGCCAACCATAAAGATAGTGTCTCTAGATTTTGAGAGCAAACACCATATTAGCAAGCTCAAGGTCATGAGTTGGGTATTTTTTCTCATGAGTTTTAAGCTATTTGGAGGCATATGCTATCACCTTGCCTCTCTGCATCAATACACATCCCAACCCAACTTTGGAAGCATCACAATATACAACAAAGCTATTCGCTCCCTCGGGTAGGGAGAAGACTAGAGCTATAGTCAGCCTAGTTTTCAACTCTTGGAAACTCTTATCATAAGCTTCAGACTATATGAACTTAACCTTCTTTTGGGTTAGCTTAGTCAAGGGAGCTGAGATAGAAGAAAACCCTTCTACAAAATGTCTGTAGTAACCTACCAAACCCAAGAAACTCCTTATCTTTGTTGGCGTTGTGGGCCTTGGCCAGTTCTTTACTATCTCAATTTTTTGAGAATCAACTTGAATGCTTTCACCAGAAACAATATGACCCAAAAATGCCATGGATGCTAACTAAAAATCGCATTTGGAAAATTTAGCTTACAACTGTTGGTCCTTAAAGGTCTAAAGGATAATCCTAGGATGGTGAAGATGCTCCTCTCGTTACAAGAGTAGATCAAGATGTCATCTATGAATACAATGACGAATATATCTAGGTATGGCCTCAACACCCTATTCATAGGATTGATGAAGGCTGCTGGTGCATTCATCAATCCAAATGACATAACCAAGAACTCATAATGACCACAATAGGTTTTGAAAGTTGTCTTAGGGATGTCTCTTTCTCTAACTTTAAGATGATGGTACCTAGATCTGAGGTCTATTTTGAAGAAACAAGTAGCACCCTGGAGTTGATCAAATAGGTTATCAATTCTGGGAAGAGGATACTTGTTCTTTATGGTGACCTTATTTAACTGACGGTAATCTATGCATATTCCAAGAGACCCATTCTTTTTACACATGAAGAGAAATGGAGCACCCCAAGATGAGATGCTTGGTCTAATGAAACCCTTATCTAGAAGGTGTTTCACCTGTATTTTCAACTCTTTTAGTTCTGAAGGAGCCATATGGTATGGAGGAATCGATATAGGCTGAGTATCTGGGAGGGTATCTATCCCAAAGTGTATCTTCATGTCAGGAGGGACTCGGGGTAGATCATCAGGAAAGACTTTTGGGAACTCGTTCATGATTGGTACTGACTGAAGAGATGGTGTCTCGACATTAGAATATTTGACTCTGACTAGATGGTATATATACCCTTTGGAAATTAACTTTTTGGCTTAAAGATACGAGACAAATTTACCCTTAGGAAAATGCTGAGCTACCTCTCTACTCTAAGACTGGCTTATTAGGAAACTGAAACTTATCCACTCTGGTTCTGAAGTCTATGGAGTCATAATAAGCATGAAGCCAGTCCATGCCTAGAATGACGTCAAAATCTACCATATCTAACTCAACCAGGTCAGCTAAGATATCTTAATGGTAAACTAACACTGGACTACCCCTATAGATCCTATGAGTTAGAATAGATTGTCTAATAGGAGTGGAAACACTAAAAGGCTCAAGAAGACATTATGGACTGATTACAAACTTCGTGGTTACATAGGGAGTCACAAATGATAATGTGGCACCTGCGTCTAACAATGCATTGACATCACAAGTAAGAAATTTAAGCATACACATAACCACATATGGTGAGTTCTCTTGTGCTTGTCTGGTGGCCATGGCATACAGATAGTTTGTGTCTCCGTCTGTCCCTGATGTAGCACCCCTCTAAACTAGCCTACCTTGTGGCACTGAAGAAATTGAATGAGACTTACTATCCTTGTTGTTCTTCCTCTCTATAGGAAAATCCTTCAGAAAGCGCTCCACTTGGCCACACCTGAAACAACCATTTGTGCGCACAAGACACTCTCCTGATGAGACCTGCCATGCTTACCACAAACTAGATTACGAGTCAATCCTTGAGCTATGCTCCCGTGTGACTGGTTTCCCTGAAACCTGTGATTCTATGATCCCTGGTCATTCTTGACCCTTGGTGCAGGTGCACTAGTAGATGAAGGTGTTGGTCCAGATATCCTAGACTGAAAAGATGAATGATTGGCACTTCCAGTTACCCTCTAGCTTGTCTCTTGGCCTTAGGTCTTCGCCCTTTTGTTTTTGAACTCCTAACTATCTTGCATTTTCTCCTAATTTACTTGCTGCACATGAGTCATCCAGTAAGATATATCCATATTCCCAATCAGCATAGCGTTTCTATCCTCTCTCTTAGTCACTTGAGAGAGCCTTAACACAAAAGATCCATTCTAGTATGCATGTCCGCCACCATAGTTGGAGCATAACGGGACAACTAAGTGAATTTAAGGTTGTATTTTCACCCGTTCATAGCTTCCTGCTTCAGATTCAGAAACTTCCTTACTTTAGCCTACCTTAACTCTCTAAGAAAGTACTATCCTAGTAAGGCCTTCTCGAATACTACCTAACTCAGAGCTGGCGTCCCTTTTGCTCTACCTCCTTTCTACTGATCAAACCATAGTCTAGCTACTCCTTTGAGTTGGTAGGCAACCAACTATTCGCTCAGCATCATATGTGTGCATAACCTGAAATACTTTTTGGAGCTCCTCAATAAAGTTCTCGGGATCCACCTTCACATTAGACCCCGTGAATTCAAGTGGGTTCATCCTCAAGAATTCACGAACCTTGATCGTATCTGAACCATCATTCCTGCCATCTCCCTGTTGACCTCCTTATGTGGTAACTGCCTATGCCAAAGTCTGGATAGCATAGCGGAGCTTAGCATCAGAGATGTCCGCTTGTGGTTGTTGCTCGGCAGGCATGGCTGGACCTCTAGGTCCCTCAGGAATTTGTGGCTCAGGTTGGTTTGCATTCTGCCTAGCTGGGTGCTTGCTACCCCTTGCTGGTGCAACAGCTCTACATGGAGGCATTATCTGAAAAACAAGACGTGAACATATGAATAGAAAGGACTTAACAGAGGTAAACTCGAAAGCACGAGAGGGAATATCAACTAATAGTGACACTTCCTAATGCCCTGTAGCCTCCCTATTATGGATATAGCGTGCTTCACACCAACAATATGGACTTTACTAGATATGGTTCCATACACTCCTTAGGATTCTTGAACTCTGTGCTCTGATACCAAGTTTGTCATGCCCTAAGTTCACACCCTAGGCATGGCCGACACTTAGAACCATTTATGGTCCCAAGCGAACTATTTGACCTGGCTACTTACTCAGCGAAAGACTTAAATAATAAAAATTGGCATAGATAAGATATACTTACGAAACTGTAATAGTCTGAACAATCTAAATAAGGAAATATCTCAAAACATTTGAAAACAAGAACTGAAACTCCTGTCTTATAGCCCATGGAACCTCTAACTAGAACAATCAGAAACAACTACTGAGACAAGCCCATAGTATCCAAATAGAAAAGAAATATAAAAACAAACATATATAATGACTTTAAAGCCACTGAGTGAGAAGAGGCCTCACCAATAGCTGGATGGTTGGTTAGTCCTCAACGGAGTGTCTACTGAGGAACTCTGTCATCTACGTCTGCATCATAAAATGATGCAGGTCCAAAGGACGTCAGTATATGGAATCTAAGGTAAGTAAAATATCCAAAATGGGAACTCAGGATAAAGTACTATACTCAAGTGATTAAATATTTCTCAAAATAAGTTAGCACAAATAATAAATGTAGTACATGCTGAAAATAGAACATATGTTGAAAGTCTATATGTAGAAACTAAGTTGCTTTAACTTGGGGTGTTTCGCTAACCCACAACCATCACTATGAACTTTGTGATGATACAATGTCTTAGCCATATTGCTAGAGCCATTCCATGCTTTGCTGGGGTAAGGAACTGAAACTAGGGGTGTGTATTCATCCCAAAACTGGGCCATCTCAGGGCAACGAGGAGTTGTACTTTTGGTACAACCTATTCTATGTTGGATACATTGTTTATGAGTTCAAGTTGTTATTACTCTCACTCATATCGGTGCTCAATACTACTCCTGAAATAACTTTTATAATGCTCATACTTAAAAGAGTATTCTTGCTCAAAGTATTACTTTCTTCTCTTTCGAACATAGCCCAACTTTAACTTTTCTTTAACTTTTCTCAACTCATATCTTCTCTTTGACTGAATTTGTACCAATACAATGGGTTTCATAACCTAACTTTATTTTACTTCAACTATCTTGTAAACATAGAAGCTTAAAGTACTTCTTAAACTCAACTCAAAACTGTAAATATAATAGCTTTTCATAAAATAACTATATGGTTCTCATAAATACCACCATAACTATAAATTCTGTCTCAGTATCTTAATTAGTATTAAAATCAGTAAAAGTCATGATATTTATCAAGAAAAATGCATGAACAAGTATTTTGATGAAATCAACTGGTAATGACGAAACCTGATCTCAACTCATAAACTTGAATCTTGGGTAGAGATTTGTAGTAAAAAGATACTAAAACATATGTATGATAACTTTTGGAGGGCCTTATGTAACATCTTGCAAAATTACCAAAATACCCCTAAAATGGAATCATGCGCATAACGCATGTTCCCAAGCTCCAAAGGAAAATTCGAGACCAGATTTGCGATCAGCATGAAAAATGGAGTGGAAAAATGGTGTCAACCCAATTTTAGAGCAACCGAGTTGGAAAAGAATTTTTCGTAATTAAATCCAAGACAATGTGAGTGCAAGCCCATGGTGCGACGGGCCTGGGGAACATATCTTCAATTTGGATTTTTCTTAAACTTCTTGGAAAGAACGTATTCTAAGAAATTTGTGAAATACACATGTTCGCCCCCCAGGCGCATCGCAGACATGGTATTTCGAGATCAATTTTATTCTTTTAATTCAAGAAGGGAACTTTGGCTATTCTCTAACCCCTTCTAATTTAAAAAAAAGAGTATAAGAGATCTTTTACATCAAGCCAAGTCCAAAGAATTTGTAGTAACCAAGTTTTCGTATGAGTCGATAGAAGGGTCAAAATCAAATGACCATATCACCTAAAGTATAATGAGTTAGATGACCCATAATATATCCAATTGATGATGTTTGAATTAGATTTCAAAAACATGTAATTTAGTGTTAATCAGAGTTCGAAGTAAAAATTTATGACTATTTTAGTGAAGGAGTGTAGAGCTGTCTGAAGGTCCTCCCCCGGAGTGCGACACAGACAGAACAGGGACACTTACTGAATAAACAATGACATTTTTTTCTTTTATTTTGAGGGTGCTTTTATCTTAAAACCTTTGGGGGTCTATTTAAGGTACAAAAACACACCAAGCATCAGATTTCTTAATAAAAAATCCTCTCTTTCACTATTTAATGTGAATGCTCAAGAATTATCAAGAAAGTCATTAAGTTAGGATTTGATTTCAAGATTCATCCTCAAGGTAAGTTATTCTTTATAGATTTCAATCTACCCAACTTGAATTTCCTCAATTCATGAATCCCTAATAGAACCTTAAATCATAACCTAGGGTTTCAAGAAACGGATTCAAGAATTCCAAGAATGAAATTCTTGATTCTTCTTCAAGAATGGAGTTCTTCATCAAGAACTCTAAATGCTCCAAATCAAGAATTCAAGAGTCTTCTTCAATTCTTCCAAGAATTAGTCTTTAAGGTATGTAAGACCCTCACAAAAATTAATCTACTATTAGTCTAATATCCTTAACGGCTAGTTTCTACCCAAGATCATAATTATGAGTTGAGATCAAAGTTTCCTCCATTACTATGAATTTCTTCAAAATATTATTCATGTAATTTTCTTGATAAGAATGATGACTTTTCCTGATATTATTATCATCTTAAAATATTGAGACCAGATTTAGAGTTATGGTTGAAATTATGAGAACCCTATCATAACACCCCATGAAATTACCGAAACACCCCTAAAAATGTAATGATGCACACAATGCGTCTTTCAAAGCTCCAATGGGAAATTTGAGATCGGATTTCCGATCAGCGTGGAAAGTAGAGTCAATAAATGTTCTCGACCCAAGTTAAGAGCAACTGAAGTGAAAAATAATTTTTGTTAATTAATGTTGGGATAGTGTCTATCCGCGCCCTGGCGTGACGTGGAGGGCACGGAGTGACACTTTAGGTTTTTAAAAGAATTTCGATGGGAATTGAAATTTGATGAAAATCGCGAAAGGACACATATTTTCAAACTTTTTCATTGAATTTTGAGAAGGGTATTTTGGGTATTTTCAACCCATTTTTAAGTCCCAAAATGTGTTTTTAAGACTTATTTTGTACGAAAAGGATTGCAAAACCTATGTTTTTTTGTAAGTCTAAACGAGAGAAACTGAGAGAAGGATAAAAGAGCAAGAGGAGGGTTTTGAGTCCAGGGCTGAATTCTTGAAAGAAAGTAGAAATTCATCATCCCAGGTACGTAAAAGCTAACCAGAGCATGAAATTGTTCTTCCATGTGCCCCAACACATGTAGTAGGTTAACAATTGATAGTTGATGGGTCTTGAGTAGCGTTTCTTGAAGAATTTCTTTGAACATTATCTTTATTTCTTGCACATCATCTTTAATTTTTATATATTATCTCAAATTGATGATCATCACACTTTTATTCATTGTTTATATGCATTGTGGTGTGACAGTATACATAAAATTGCATGTTTCTCCTTGTTTACTATTTCAAAAATGAACTTAGGGGTAATGTCTAGAGCATTGATTGTCTGAATGTGTAGATTGTTAGAGTCTGAGTTCTAAGATGAGGGTGTTGATGACTGAAACTGATTGCATTAGTGTTTCTTAGAGACTAATGAGATCGAACCTTAGTTTTGATGGAGTAATCTTGCTTTTTGAGGTGATAGATGATGAGATGAGCTGAGTGTTCTTGCCTGTAGGGGCTGAGTGATGGAAACCCTTGATGTAATGACAGACTTATGAGCATGTTGACTCCTGGTTAGAGTATTAGGATCGAAATGTGTAATAGTGAGTCCCACTCTCACTCATTAACTACGTGGACAACGTAGCAGAGGATTGGACTGTGAAAGGGGATGTTTCCTTTGCCCCATAGAGGGCTTGATAGACTTCTTTTGGGATCCCCGATAGACTCGTCCCGTACCCCGGCAAGGTACTGGATGGATGTAGCAATGACAACTCTTCGTTGTATCATTATTGGCTCATAGGTGGTGGTTGTCGATTATAGAAACTCCCAGATAAGTTTCATGATGATAGTACTCTGAAGTGATATGACTGTTTGATGCCTTGATATGTAGTGAGGTGATAGAGTCCTATTTCCTACTCTGAGTTGAGGATGAGTGATTGATGATTCTGATGATATTTTATACTATTTATTTTAGCCCATTTTATATACAGTGCATTCCACGTACTAACGCTTCTTTGACGCTGCATCATTATGTGAGGCAAATTCTGTAGATAGAGGAATTCAACAGGCGAACCGTTGAGATTTAGAGCTCCTTGATCCAGACTTGGTGAGTCCTCCCATGCCTCCTGGAGGATATCTTTACTTTACTTGCTTTCATTTTTCTTTTGAGTTCTTTTTATTGGACTGCGGTAGCCATGGCCTATCATGGTACCTTCTTAGATGATAGTTATAGAGGCTTCGTAGATGTAAATTGATGATGGCTGATGTCGGAGTCCTTTCCCCTATTACTTTCTTTGTATGGAGATTGGTTTTCGAGATTCTTAGCTTATGTTTTGGTAGTGATAGTGCTAGTCATGCAATCCTCCAGTAAATAGTTAATTTCTTTGTTATCTTCCAATGCATGAACTGATTAAATGAAGGTAATGAGACTAGGTGGTCCTCTTGGGGGCTAACAATAGTCTTCGAGTGCCAGTTACGCCTAGGGTATCCTCCCAAGATGTGAAAAACTTGGTACCAGAGCGCAGAGTTTGAGTGTCCTAAGGAGTCCACGAAGCCGTGTCTAGTAGAGTTTTATTTATGGGTGTGTTGTACACCACACTTCATAAGTAAGAGCCTATGGGATATTAGGAAGAGTTACCTTCTTATATGATCTGAATTTGAGGGGTAGAGTTTAACTCTATGGAAATTTCATTTAACTCGAACGTTGTACATTTATATAAAATGCCGCCAAAGTGAATAGCTGCTCAAAGAGATGCTGCAACCCTAGCTGAAGAGAACACCCTACCTGAGGCCCCAGTTCAGACAGAGACAAGGAGATGGAGACGCCCCACTAGGACTATTGAGATTCTACAGGAGGCCATTGCTCAGCCCAGCCAACTCCCATTACAAAGGTAGGGTTTAGGGGAGCCATCACCATGCTGACTCAGTTGGTGGCCTCCCAGGGTAATACCCAAGGTCCTTAAGCTCTTAATTCTAGCTCACAAGAGCCCTTAGCTACCACCAGACTTAGAGACTTCCTGAGGATAAACCTGCCAGTGTATACGAGATCAAAAGTAGAAGAGAAATCATAGAACTTCATTGATGAGATGTATAAGGTTCTGATGGAGATGTATGCTTATAAGATTGAGGGAGTTGAGCTTGCCTCCTACTAGCTGAAGGATATGGCTAATGTGTGGTACAATTAGTGGGAGGAGAGTAGAGGTGAGAATGAGGAACCTGCATCATGGGAGGAGTTTGAGACAACCTTCCTTGACCACTTCTTTCCTCAAGAGTTAAGGGAGGCGAAGGTGGATGAGTTCGTGAATTTGAAGCAGGGAGGGATGACTGTGAGGAAGTACAGTCTTATGTTTATTATGCTGTCCAGGTATGCCATGGAGATGGTGCCAAAAATGAGGACAAGGATACGAAAGTTTGTGTCTGGTCTGGGCAAACATGAGTAGAAAGAGTGTAAGGCAACTTTGCTGATTCTGGACATAGACATCTCTAGAATTATGGTGTATGCCAAGCAGACAGAGGAGGACAAGAAGAAAGATAGAGAAGAATAGATGAACCGAAAGGCAAAGTCAGCGGGATATGAGCCTAGCCCGCAGAGATAGAATAAGGGTGATAAGTCCTGCTTTCAGAGGAGGTCATCCCATCCTACACCATCTGTAGCAAGTGTGCCCATGTAGGAAAACAAACATGATTAGAAATCTCAGGGATATCCAAATTTCAACACTCCGGGTGCTTAGTCTTAGGCAGCGTGACCCAAGGTCAAGGCACGAAGGGAAAGCCACTATGTGGCAATTGCGGTAAGCTTCATATTTGAAAGTGTTGTGTGGGAAGAGGTGTTTGCTATTCATGTAGACAGGTTGGGCACTTCAATTTTGAGTGCCCAAAGAGGAGGCAAGGTGAAGGGAGCAGCAGAGCTCAGTCTTTTACAGCACCCCTAGCGGGCAACCTGCAGAGGGGTACTACTACTGGTATAGGAGGCGGGACGAACCACCTTTATTCTATGGGTAATCGACAAGATCATGAGGCTACACCAAATGTTGTCATGAGTATGCTTCTAGTCTTTAACTTCTATTGTTATGCATTACTTGATTCGGGTACCACCTTGTCTTTTGTGACCCCTTTTGTTACTAGTAAGTTTGGGAGTCTTCCAAAATGTTTGCTTGAACCTTTTGCTTTTTCTACTCCTACTGGTGAGTTTATCTTAAATGAGAGAGTTTATAGGGATTGTGTAGTGTCTATTTATCATAAAGGCACCTTAGTTGACTTGGTAGAGTTGGAAATGGTTGATTTTGATGTAATTATGGGCATGAATTGGCTTTACGCATGTTATGCTTCTGTTAACTGTAGAATCTAGATTGTTAAGTTTCAATTTCCTAATGAACCTGTCTTAGAGCAGAAATGGAGTTCCTTCCCCGCAAGGACAAATTTATCTCTTATATTAGAGCCAAAAAGTTGATCTCTAAGGGTTGTATTTACCATCTCGTGTGAGTTAAGTATGATGATGTTGAATCTGCAACTCTTGAGTCAGTCTTGATTGTGAATGAGTTTCCTGAGGTGTTTCCTGATGACCTACCTAAAGTCCCTCCTAATAGGGAGATTGAATTTGGGATTGATGTACTTCCCGAGGCCAAACCCATTTCAATTCCACCTTCTAGAATGGCCCCCACAGAGTTGAAAGAATTGAAAGAACAATTGAAAGACTTGTTTGAGAAAGGTTTCGTAAGTCCTAGTGTTTCACCTTGGCGTGCTCATGTCCTATTCATGTGTATTAAAGATGGGTTTCTCGAAATGTGTATAGACTATCAACATCTGCACAAGGTCACTATAAAGAATAAATATCCTCTTCCCAAGATAGATGATCAATTCGACAAACTTTAGGGGGCTACATGTTTCTCCAAGATAGACCTTAGATTGGGTTATCATCAGTTGATGGTGAGGGAAAGTGACATCCCAAAGACATTCTTTAGGACATGGTATGGACACTTTGAGTTCTTGGTCATGCCCTTTGGGTTGACAAATGCACCTGCGGCTTTCATGGACTTGATGAATAGGGTATTCAGATCGTATCCTGATATGTTTGTGATCGTGTTTGTTGATGATATTCTATTGTATTCTAAGGATAAATAGGAGCATGCTAATTACCTTATAGTGGTTTTGCAAATTCTTAAAGACCATGAGTTGTGTGCAAAATTCTCAAAGTGTTGGCTGAAGTCAGTGGCTTTCTTGGGCCATATTGTTTCAGGAGATGGTATTTGGGTAGATACTCAGAAGATTGAAGCGGTTAAGCACTGGCCTAGACTGAATTCTTCGACAGAAATAAGAAGCTTTTTGGATTTGGCAGGCTACTACCACAGATTTTTTGAGGACTTCTCTTCCTTGTCAGCCCTATTGAGTAGGCTGACTCAGAAGAAAGGCAAGTTTCAGTGGTCTGAGGAATATGAAAGAGTTTCCAAGAGCTAAAGACTAGATTGACTACAGGCCCAATTTTGACTTTGCCTAACGGGATGGGAGACTTCCTGATATACTATGATGCATCATGAATTTGATTGAGTTGTATGCTTATGTAGAGGGGGACGGTGACAACTTATGCTTCTAGAATACTTAAGATCCATGAGAAGAACTATCTGAGTGCCAACCAGAAGGTTATAACTTAATGTGTTCTGCTGAGTAAGTTAGCCAGGCCAAGTGGTTCTCTCGGGACCATAAATGGTTTTCAAGTGCCGACCACGTCCAAGGTGTAGGCTTTGTGCATGAAAAACTTGGTATCAGAGAACAAAATTCAAGTGTCCTAGGGAGTAGTAGATTCTTGTTTATGGGTGTGTTGTGCACCATACTTCATAAGCAGGAAGCTATAGGATATTAGGAAAAGTTTCCGATATTTCATACTCTATTCATATGATAGAGCTAAACTCTATGAAAACCTCTCTTTTAATTCGTACGTTACACATTTACACAATTGCGATCAAACTTTCAAGAAAAGCTGATAAAGAAAAGGATGAATAGTGAGAGTGAAAGCTAATTGAGGCTTGTAGTTAAAGTTATGTATCCACTAAGTATACTGTGATATCTAAATGAAATTCAACAGCTGTAGTCGCGTGTAATGGGGTGATGAATCAATTGCCATAAGTTTTATAAAAGAGTCGTAAATATCCCATGATTTTCATGATGAGGTATAGAGGAAAGTTGATTGGGCTTATGGATGAATGGTGATGAGTTTTTCATGATTGTCTAAGTCTTATACAAGTGAGTTTATAAGGGCATAGAAGTTGGGAGACTTCAGGAAGAACGAGGAGGTTAGATTGTAAAAGTTGAGGGAAGTAGTTGTATACGTCATAATAATAGTAAATAAAGTGAGATTTCCATAGAGGCAAGAATGAGCTAAGAGTGATATCATTGAAAGGAGTCTGTGTGGCTAGTTATATGTATGCGACTATAGCATAACATAAGAGTTTAAGATATTCTTGTGGGTAGTGATTCCTTGACCAAGTGGAAGTACATGCTTACAACCTAGTAGAGGAAATTGATTCCCAAGTTTAGAGAGAGGACCTTAAGAGCTCGGGGGAGATGACGAAGTGGTAAACTATAGTATATCTTAAGTCTTTGATAGTGATGGGCTGATCAAGATGAGATATCAGCTCTTTTCTATCTTATACGATCTTTACCCTTCAGTGGTGGTGATACTCCATTCCCTTCTGGTGTATGACTGTCATACCTATGGCTTAGTACCATGCACATCATGTTGATTCCCGTTCATGCTGAGTTCTTGTCACGCCCCATAGTCCGGTTAGGACGGACTAGCTCCCGTTATTGATAAGGCTCGGGAGAACCAATCTATATCTATACGCTTTGCATACATATTAAAAGTAATATCTATGTTTGGCATGCTTCTAAGGAGATAAACGGTATTAACAAGCTAAAAGGAGATGCGTATAGCTAGG
>JAOTQR010054161.1:0-14382 GCA_025774065.1 Solanum ossicruentum | reverse complement strand
GCATGCACTGACCTTCGGCTTGTTATTCCATTGTTGATGGTAGGATGCAAAGTATCAAGTTTCAGAGGTATGATCTTGCTTATTTTTGCATGGAGAGATAGTAGTTTGAGGTTTTGCAAAAAGAGGGAAGTAATGAGTTCCTCCAGGTTCAAATTGTGATGTTGAGAGAAGTAGATTGAGGATGAGGGTAGATGAGGAGTGAGTGAGTATATCCTTATTATGGTATTAGTGTTAAACTTGTATCACATAGGGATAGAAATAAGAAGGAGGAGGGAGGTCAAACCTTATGATGAAAAACAGATAAATAAAAGTATGCTGGTGTGACTTTGAGTAAGAACTCATTGAATGGTGGAGGTAGAAGTGCTAAGAGGGATTGAAAACTCTAAAATATAATTGAAGTGGTTAGAGTGATAGGCTTGAATTCGGGGCTATTGTTATGTGAATACTGATGATAGACTAGTGAAGACTTCATAATAAGGTTTTGAGGAAGAGTAGTGAGGTAGTGAAGAGGACTAGTGATCTTTTAATGAAAGTCCCTGTGGAAGTTTAGGGTTGAGTATTGAGGATTTGCTTTGTATGAATATGATCATCTAGGGAATAACGCCTTGAAGCTTAGAAGTAGGCTTGAATAGAAGAGGAGGAAATGGTTAGATAGGAATTTGAGTAAGAGCTATAAGCTTAAGTTGAGGGAGTAGAGTTCTATGAAATGGAGTACAGTTGAGATGAGGTGCTAAGCTTAAAAATAGTATATAGAGTATTATGTATCGATGGTTCCCCATTAAAGTTGATGGATTCCTTCCTGAGTTCGAAATGCTTATTGTCGAGATGTTCAAATGATTAGAATTGACTTCGTTGTAACGTTCTGTTCGTGCTTGATGGTGAAAATGTCTTAAGGAGTATCTTTACTCTTGATTGAAACTGATTTGTCTACTTTGAGTGACTTGTGACTGTCTAGATTGGTTGATTGAGTATTGAAAGGAGTCGGGATTGCTATTCATACCTGACAATGAGAATGTTGAAGGTAGTATCCTTACCTTTAACTAAATTGATTGTCTTTTCTTGAGTGGGTCGTCTATTCTTGAGTCTAAATAAGGATTGTTGATAGTGATAAGGAGTCAAAAGTTTGATTGACTGATGGGAGCGTCAAGATGAATTCTGTGTCTATTCGTGCCTTGATATCCACCTTTACTCATCATTCGAGGACGAATGATCCCAAAGAGGAGATAATGTAACACTCCAATTTCATAAGCTAAGACCGATCATACTTCACATGATATAGGATTTTAATTGAGGGTTCTTAATTGAGCATAGATGTTAAAGTCAATTTCTTAATATGGGAAAAGAATTGGAGTTGATATGAGGTCGTAGTTCTAATGTATGATTTTATAAAAGTTAGGTGAACCAATGACTTGTAAGTTGTATGTATGTGCTAAGATCAATTCCTAATATTTAAAATATATTAGGTGTTATTTAGAGTCATAAGGGATCTTTTACATCAAGACAAGTTCAATGAATTTCTAGCAACTAAGTTTTCGTATGAGTCGATAGAAGGGTCAACTTCAAATGTCCATATCTCCTAAAGTATAAAGAGTAATATGACCTATAATATATAAACTCGAAGATATTTGAATTAGCTTTCCAACGCATCCTATTTTGCCTTAATTAGAGTTTGGAGTAGAAAGTCATGACTATTTTAGTAAAGGGGTGTAAAACTGTCTGAAGGTCCGCGTTTGGAGCGTGTCGTGGACCAAATGCGGGCCCTCTCTGTTTAAGTAATGATGTTATTTTCTTTTATTTTGAGGTTACTTTTATCCTAACACCCTCAGGGGTCTATTTATGGTCCCTAAAACGTATAAAAAGTCAGTTTTCATGATCAAAATCCTCTCCTTTCTCTTCTAAACATAAACGCTCAAGAATGATCAAGAAAGTCATGAAGTTAGGATTATCTTTCAAGATTCATCCTCAAGGTAAGTTATTCTCCATAAATTTCAATCTACCAAACCCAAATTTCTTTATCTATTCATGAAGCTCTAACAGGATTTTAAATCATAACCTAGGGTTTCAAGAAAACAAATTCAAGAATCCCAAGAAAGGATTTCCTGACTCTTCTTCTTCAAGAATTATGGTTCTTTATCAAGAACTCTAATGAGTCTAAGTCAAGAATTCAAGAATCAAAGATAATTCTTTCAATCAGTGTCCTTCCAAGTTCTTCACTTTAAAAGAACTAGGAATGCTATCATAAAAAATGACCACCTTTAATGAAAAATTAAAAATTTGTTAGAAGATCGAGGATCAATCTAAACTTAATTAATTTAAGCAAAATTAGTTCTCGAAATTTGAAAAGACACAGAGTCGCCACCTAATTTTGCGGATAATTAGGAAGCCATTAAATATTTTAAAAGTCCTAACAGAAAAATCCTTTAAAAGTCTAGAAAATAGGTTCGGGTACACATTTCCACTTCGAGAAGGTTTTACGCACTCGAAATGACCGCTAAATGCGGTTATCTGACGATTAAATGATTTGACTAACTTTTGACTTGGCAAAGGTTGACTGATTTGAAATTTTGATTGTCTTTGAAAAACTTTGATTCAACTAGGAAAGATTTGACCAAACTCAACTAAACTAAAAGTATTTGACTAAACTTAGAAAATTGAAAATCGAACTAACATGATAGAATCACATTATTATATTTTTTTATTTATTATTATTTCTTATGAAAAACCTTTTTCAAAACAAAATGAAAATAATATAAATGGTTTGACTGATTGGGGAATCTAATTAGATTGAAACCAATAATATGATTTTAGAGTTAGCTAACAAAGTTATAAATACCCGCAAGTAATAAATGCAAGAAAGAATTAAAGGGAAGGATTGGGATTGGCAAACCCAAATAATAACTTGTTGCAATTCCCCATATTTCTCTTTGATGTTGTAGACTGGTTTCCAAGATCCAAAGGATGAAGTCAGGGCCATCCATGGCCCAAAGAAAAGCAAATAAGAGAGGAGTCCACAACAGACTCGGATTGATATTTCATACAAATAAAAGAGACATAGATTAGTAAGAGACTTAAATAATACTAACAGCTGACTGATTCTCTTAAAACAAAATGGCAAGCTAGATATTTGACTCCAAAGCAGTAGCAGGACGACTCACAGAACTATAATAAGTCTCAAAATCAAAATGAACCATGGGAGTCAGAGTATGGAACTTGAATCCAACAATATATACAACTCTACTACGACTAGTCAAATTCACACACACAATTTCACATAACAAGACAAACAAACAATGACTTATAAGACTCGAAATTGTAAAGCTACACTTTAAGAAGAGGGATATGTAAGTAACTTCTAATGAACTAATTTCAGACAGAGAGCCAGCATGTAATTAGGGCAGTAACAAGTAAACGATTTAGCAGCCTTTCAAGTGGGTTTAAGAGCTTCCGAAGAGGGCAAAACAGGAGAAACAAATACGTAGATGGAGACACACGTATTCTTAGAATCTAAATGTTGAAAGACTCAAACCAACATCAATGCAGAATGTGACATAAACTAGTTAAGGGACCACTCCCATCTCATTTTCAAAATGAGTGACTGTTCACATTTGAGGACAAAAAGTGACACAGAATTGCTACTTTATGGATGTAATTTATGGCTGACTGTTCACTTAGCATTTCAAGCTCTTACAGCCACTTTCTGATTGAAAACACTTAGGGATATACAAAGAAAGCTTTGGCCTTCATTAGTATGTGAGAAGCTCAGTTATAGAAGAATCACTCATGCCATGAGCTCAACTAGATTTGGTGAGAATTGAAATCTGAGATGTTTTCAATTTCTAATCTTAGCATATTATAATGTGAAGCTACAAATTCCATATGAGAAATCAAAAAAGCGATCATCAAGGAAAACTAAGAAGAAAACCATTAAGGAAAAGGGCCGGTTCTTAGCAAACTGATCAATAATGCTGAAAGAATGAGCAAGGAGAACACGAAACATCAATGTAGCAAAATGGTGATACAAACAGGAGTAGAAGATAAGAAAGAACATATATTAGCATGTGAACTCCATTGATTAGATGAAAGAGAAAATCAGCAAATAGGACTCCTTAATCCCATGTACGATTTGATACATTTTTACTTATTTAGACTAACCATCACAAACATACATGTAGAGGAATCATTGGGAACAATACATACATGAGTATATTGACAACTTAAAATGAATTACAAATTCACATTTGATTCAAAGAACCAGAGACTTCAGCAAAAGAGCTACCAGACTATATTTGAGTGTTACAACATGTATTCGAGCAACAAAATCGTTTTAGCAGCAGTTTCAACAAATAAAATCGACAGCTAATCAAAATCCTCAATACTTAAACATGGCTTTACGATCCTGGAAGACATTTTAACAACTAATAAATGTTGTAACAACAATAATTTCATCAACTCACCATGACCGGGGATTTCCAGTTAAAACAAAACTCAAAATAAATATGAAAGATTTTTGAAACAGCTTTCAGATTTTTATGCACAAATACATCATATGATACTTAAAACAACACCAAGATAAGAGTGTTACAGCAGCATCATGGCATCGACTTAATCACAACATGATTTCCAGTCAATACAAACAACTTTGATATAGTTACAACATTTATGCTCAGACGCAGTATGTAAGATTCGAATTTGAAGAGTAGGATTGGGGTATTACCTTTGTTGGAGCAGCGAACTGGGACGACGAGCCTAACAGTGAACTTCAATACCACAACGAAGCTTTTTCGAATTCCTTGGCTCAAGAACAGATGCTTCTATTTTCGCTATCGAACTCTTTTAGTTTTTCAAAGTAATTACTGCCTTCCCAGATTTCAAATTCGTCCCCCCCCCCCCAAACTGAAGAAGATGAGGGATTATATATGTTGAGAATTAGGGCAAAGGATCAAATCAATAGAAGGATATGGGTTTCAAACATTTTTCAGGCACGCGTGAGGAGTGGGGCAGGTTACCATTGAGCGTTGTCGGGGGTTGGTCGGGTTGCGGCTAGGGTTTGGTTTTTTGGGATCTCTGGTTTGAAGGAGAAATGGAGAAGAAAAGGGGAGAGGTGAGGATATAACTGGCGCGTGGCTCTCACGTGCCCAGTATTTTAATTAATTTTTTTGAAATAATTGTTTAAAAATTGTAAAAAATAAAAATAAAGCTCGATGACTAGTTTGATAACGTGGAGGGTAAAAATTGGGTGTCAACAACTGTCCCTTTCTTTGGATATGATCGATGAAAGAGATCGTGGACAAAGAAACTTGACTAACTCAATTTTTAGCCGACCACGAAGTTCTTGGTGCGGATATGAGGGACTATGGCCGGACCCTGGCTTTGGGTTTCCTACATATCTTAGGTTGTATGAGAATTCAGGCCACTTGTAGTTCAATACGCTTGATTTAACGCATGAATTTGGAAGAATCAAAAGCTATCCCAATGTCGAATTATGGAGAGATTGGAATGCTCGGGCATAAGATTTTTAAGAGTAAATGTTGGAATGCAGCCGAGTTTTCAAAACTGAGCCCGCCTACATATCCTTTGGACCCAGGAATCAGGCTGTATGTAGTTCGACTCAATCGGTGAAAGAGGAAATTCCTTATTCGGAGATGACCTCTAGATAGGAAGAGTGATGAACAAAATTAAATTGTGAAAAAGAGGCTTGCAACCTCTTAACCATAAATATGGTGCACTTCACATTCATAATTAAGACTTTTCATGGACATAATTTCTAAAATTCTTGATATATCATCACTCGGATTGGAAAATTGCCTTCGGTGTCCGAAGGCAAAATTGAAAATGAAATAACTGACTCACAGAAATTCCCACATGCCTTCTGACAGAGGTATGGTTAGACGGTGGTGGTAGGCACTTCCAGCTCGTGTCTGAAAGGTTTGACACCCCTTTTCGGACTGCATCCTAGTTCGCTGCTAAGAAAAAAGTTCCACGTTTGCTGCATCTTACTTGATGACGTCCACACCTGTGGTTTATTTTGAGATTTCATCATCTCGGATGCTCTCGATAGGACTGAAATAAGAATGTTAGTAAAATCATAATTTAAAATAGAGATGGCACTTTTTACCTTGTTCTTTCGGTCATGATAAAAATAGCATTTGTTGGTGATGATCATGTAATGGCTCGGCAGCTCAACAGCTGGCCACACTCTTTGGCATAGTGAAATAATATTTTGTCGGTGATAATCATATAATGGCTCGACAGCTTGACAACTGGCCACACTTTTGGCATAATGAAATAGCATTTTGTCGATGATAATCACATAATGGCTTGGCAGCTCAACAGCTGGCCACACTCTTCGGCATAATAGATAATTAATCAATATGAATAACTTATTATATGGTTCTTTCCGCCATTTGAAATAACCTTGTTGATCATGCGGTGGCTAGAAATAAAATAGCCTTCTTGCAGTGAATATACAACCGCCCCAACTGTTCTCTCGGCGATTGGAAATAAAATAGCCTTCCTGGCAATTAATATAAAACAACCCTCTCGGTGATTGGAAATAAAATAGCCTTTTTGGCAGTGAATATACAACAACCCTCTCGGCGGTTGGGAATAAAATAGCCTTCTTGGCAGGGAATATACAACTACCCTCTTGGCAGTTGGAAATAAAATACCCTTCTTGGCGGTGAGTATACAACGATCCTCTCGGCAGTTGGTAATAATATAACCTTCTTGGTGGTGAGTATACAATGACCATCTCAGCAGTTGGAAATAATATAACCTTCTTGGTGGTGAGTATACAACGACCTCTCATCGGTTGGAAATAAAATAGCCTTCTTGGTAGTGAATATGTAATGGCCCTCTTGGCAATGAATATGTAATAGCCTTCTTGGCGGTGAGTGTACAATGACCCCTCAGCAGTTGGAAATAAAATAACCTGATTGGAGTTGAATATATAATAGCACTCTTGGCAATGAAGATTTAATAGCCTTCTTGGCGATGAATGTGTGATAACCCTCTTGGCAATGAATATGTAATAGCCTTCTTGGCAATGAATATGTAATAGTCCTCTTGGCACTGAAGATTTAATAGCCCTCTTGGCAATGAATATGTAATGACCTTCTTGGCACTGAAGATTTAATAGCTCTCTTGGCAATGAATATGTAATGTCCTTCTTGGCGGTGAATATACAATGACCCTCTCGGCAATTGGAAATAAAATAACCTTCTTGGCAGTGAGTAACAACAACCTTCTTGGCGGTTGGAAATAAAATAGCCTTCTTGGCAGTGACTATGTAATGGCCCTCTTGGCAATTAATATGTAATAGCCTTCTTGGCGATGAATATGTAATGACCTTCTTGGCACTGAAGATTTAATAGCACTCTTGGCAATGAATATGTAATATCCCTCTTGGCAATGAATATGTAATGACCTTCTTGGCACTGAAGATTTAATAGCCCTCTTGGCGGTGAGTACACAACAACCCTCTTGGCAGTTGGAAATAAAATAGCCTTCTTGGCAGTGACTATGTAATGACCCTCTTGGCAATTAATATGTAATAGCCTTCTTGGCGATGAATATGTAATAGCCTTCTTGGCACTAAAGATTTAATAGCTCTCTTGGCAATGAATATGTAATAGCCCTCTTGGCAATGAATATGTAATGGCCTTCTTGGCACTGAAAATTTAATAGCCCTCTTGATATGTAATATCCCTCTTGGCAATGAATATGAAATGACCCTCTTGGCACTGAAGATTTAATATCCCTCTTCGCAATGAATATGTAATAGCTCTCTTGGCAATGAATATGAAACGGCCCTCTAGGCAATGAGTATGTAATGCGATGGCCCTCTTGGCAACGAATGTGCAATGGCCCTCTTGGCAATGAATGTGTGGTGGCCCTCTTGGCGATGAATATATAATGTCCCTCTTGGTAATGAATATGCAATGGCCCTCTTGGAAATGAATGTGACATGACCTTCTATGATGCATGATAAATGGACCTTTCGTGATGCATGATAAATGAATGATTTATGATGAATGAATGATTTGTGATGAGTGAATGATTTATGCATGATAAAATGGCTTGTGCATAATAAAATGATAAGTTACGAGATTTAAGTGAGACAAAACTGTTTAGCCTCGATTATCCTCTTGTAGGCAAAACCTGCAAAATATTTCTCTGCATCCACAGAAGTTTCTTAGTTTTAATCATAAGATGATCCCTGATAAACTGCTGGTGACTTGAGCGAGATGGAGTCATTCACGCCTCTATTGTTCTCTTGTAGATGAACCTGCATGAATTCCCTGCATCCACAGAAAGTTACTTAGTTTTAAAAATGAATTGATATTTGATAAGTTGTTGGTAACTTGCGCGAGACAGAACTAATCGCGTCTCACTGTTCGTTTGGAGATAAGATCTGGGCGAGATGAAACTATCCACGCCTCACTATTCTTCTCTTGCGCGAGTTTTTTGAGCGCCTCAGCTGTTATCTTGTGCGAACATTTCCCTGCAAAATTCTTTCATCCATAGAAATGTTCTTAGTTTCAAAATAAATCAATTTGTGTTGATTCTTCGGGTTTTGAGTGAGACGGGACTATTTCCGTCTCAGCTATCCTCCCACAAATAAGGCCTGCAAAATTTTTCTGCATCCACAGAAAATTTCTTAGTTTAAAAATGAATTGATTTAGATAACATGCTAAGGACCTGGGGGAGACGGAGCTATCTACGCCTCTGTTATTCTCTTGTAGATGCGATAATTTCCCTGCATTCACAGAAAATTTCTTAGTTTCAAAATAAATTGATCTTTGACAAATCATTGGAAACTTGAGACATGCCAAAATTTCTTTCGAAAATTTTCCCTGCAAGAAATCTCCTGCATCCAAAGAAAATTTCTTAGTTTAAAATGAACTGATCTGTGCTGATTTTTCAGTCGTCTGCTCCTCGTCTTTGTCGTTGGTAGATTGTTTTGATTTCCCGCCCTTTGGTGGACAGAAGGTTCAAAATGTGACTTTCAGTGAAATTTTGAGGGCGTCCTCAAAATTTTTGTTCCATTTTATGTTGTCAAGGATTTCCAGCTAATCAAAAGCATCTTGAGAATTTTTTGAGACCTTTCTCAAAAATTCTGTCCCAGTTAGAAGACTTCTTTGTGTTCAGAATTTTTTAGTTCTTTTCAAACTTCTATCCCAGTTTCCTTTCTGGGAGTATGACCGAGCCGTAGTGGTGCCTACGTATCCTGTTGAGGCAGGAATCAGGTCAAACGTAGTTCCAACTCGGGAAGTAGACCAAATATATATTTTGAATAAAAAGTGACCGAGGCCGACATAGGCTACCTACGTATCTCATTCTAGAGAATTCAGGTCAAATGTAGTTCATTACAAAGGGACACAACCGGATAACGAACATAGAAATGATTACAAGTAAATTATGTGATTACAAGAAAAGAAAACTTTAAATCTCTAGACGTAGCATGCTTGACAGCATATGAGCAGATCTCAAATGGGCGACATAATGTTCTCCTCGTGATCAGGTAAAGGATTTTTGCTGGCATTGGGAGCAACGGTTTAAAGAACAACCATGTCATTATCAATTAAGTCTTGGATTTTGTGCTTCAGATTTATGCAATCCTCAGTGTCATGCCCGACACCGTTAGAGTGGTAAGCACATGTCTGGTCAATCCTAAGGAAATGAGAATTAGCGTCTGTGGGTTTTGGAGGAATAGGTTCGATCAATCCTGCAGCTGACAACCTTTCAAATAACTTTGTCCAGCTTACGGTGAGTGGAGTGAATACCCTTGGGGTTTTTCTATGTGCGTTTGGGTGAGGACGATTATAGTTATTTTGTGGGGATGGAGACGCTTGATGATAATTGGGGTGGTTTCGATTGGGAATAGGAGGGGTCTAGAATCTTGGGTAACCGGTAGGAGGATTTTGATAAGTTGGTTGTATATAGGAGCAATTTGGCATTGGAGATTGGTAGCTTGAGATGATGTTCGGATATTGTCGGGAGTGATAATAGGGAGGAGAAGTTTGATAGTTTGTGGGTGAGGGGTGATATCTTGGTGTGAATTTTCTGGAGTGGCTGCTAGTAGTTCTCCTTTTGCCTTGTACGCCGGAGGCAGCTAACACGCCTTCTTCCCTTTTCCTCACCATCCCGGATGTTCCTGGTGAAGCTGCTACGCGGCCAATCATGCCTGTCTTCAAACCATCCTCAATATGTTCCCCGACTTTCACTATGTCTGCAAACTTCACCCCCACGAGCAAAATCATTCTGTCATAAAATTCTGGCTCCTGTGAGCGCACAAATGCTTTTATAACCTCTTTTTCAGACATGGGAGGTTATACTCAGGCAGCAGTCTCCCTCCATCTGTATGCATATTCCCGGTAGCGCTCTGTTCGCTTTTGATTGATCCTTTCCAACGAATAACGATCTGGAACTACCTTAACATTGTAAGCGAAGTTCTCGACGAAATCTTTGGCCATGGCGCTCCAGCTGGCCCATCGAGTTAGATCTTGGGAGGCGAACCATAATAGATCCTTTCCACTTAAACTTCTGCTAAAAAGTCGCATCAGCAGCGCTTCGTTCTTCCCAACTCCCACAAACTGGTCACAGTATGCCCTCAAATAAACCAGAGAATTCCCACTCCCACTGAAAGTATCAAACTTCGGCACCTTGAACCCTTCAAGCAAGTTCATATCCGGGTGAATGCACAAGTTTTCATAATCAAGACTTACAGCGTCAGGCGCATAGTGAAATTTTTTCATGGCTCTAGTGACCTTTTCTTCGATAGCCAACTTGGCCATCTCTTGTTTGGATTTCTCTTCTTTTTCCCTCTCCTCATGATGGTCGACATCTGCATATGTGGTGTGAAGATTTTGCACTGGGGAAATGGGAATATGAAAAGGGGTCTTAGGAAGTGGAATTTGTGCCGAGGATAGGTTGTATGGATTTGGAAGTTGGCTTTCAGGGTGGACTATCTGGGGGTGGGTGTTATGGGCCATTTGAGAGGAATTTCCTACTTGAGTGGTATACGAATTCTGTGGAAGAGGTGGTACTTGGGGGAAAAAGTTAGAAGGTCCTGATTCGTTAATGTTGGGGGAAGTTTATACGGGAGTGATTGGTGGGTTTGTTAATATGGGGACGGATTGATGAGGAGAAGGAAAATGAAGTGAGGGCCTCCCATCATTTGGAACGGGAGGATTAGCAGCGATGTCTAAATTTGTCGACCCTGAGTCCTACTCATTTCCTTTTTCATGTCAGCAATTTGTTGCATCAATTGTGCAATCAATTTATTTTGTTGTGCGACAATGGGATCTGCTACAGTAACCTCAGTCATGTTCGTATTATCATTGTGGTCTGCCATTTGTCTTTCTGTTGGTTTTAGTCAGGGGGATCACTGGATCTGATGATTGGCTGGCTTTTATCAACACAAATCAATTCTATGTTACCTGTCAAATGAAAATAACTCAAAAGCAAACAAGTTAGTTTCTTCAACTTAGTAGGTAATAGAAGGTAGCACACATATCAATAAGCACACAATTGTTGCTTTATTCGAGAGTAAACTAGCCCACAGATGCACGTGAAATGGTAAATATGCAGGACTTTGCCTATATGATTTTGGAGATGGTGGATCAGGAAATCGATTTGCAAATAGAGGGAGGCCCTTTTGAGAGGTGCATTTTAAAAAATGCACCTCTCAAAAGGGCCTCCCTCTTCAAGTAAAGTTTTCTTGCATTTGATGATGTAGATTGGAAAAATACGTTTTTGGAAAGTTGAAGAAAGTATGCTTCTGGAAAACTGGGGAAAATATGCTTCTGAAAGCTGGGGGGTCGGACCTAAGAGGCTACCTACGTATCTCACGAAGGAAAAATCAGACCTTACATAGTTCGAAAGGCTTGAATCTTTGTCAAATTGAAATGGAAAATTTATCTCTTGATTTTGAAAGTGAAGTTCGATTTTATAGAGAAACTTGAGACTCTGAACAGTATTTGGACGAACTTTGTAGTGACTTGATTTATGTACTTAGGGAATTCTAGAAACTTTCGAAATGGAGTGGACTGGCAAAGTTCAAACAAAGCAACATAATCACACAAACGGTTATATCACATAACCAAATATTGCGTGCCCTAAACAAATATGTGACCCTTTTGTGCCAAGGGTAGGCCTAACGATTTGAAGGATATATCCGTAATTAGATGTTCCACTGCCTCAAAAATATTTATACAAGCCTTATGAATAAACTTGATGGGGATACATAATACGGGAAAGGGATACAAAATAATCAGTCCCATGCAGTGGTATTAATCCTAAACTAAGCCTTCTGGAAGATTTCTCCTTATTGGACTTCTCGGCATCTTTGAACGTTTTTGTCCTGCAAACAAATCTGTTTTGATTAACATATACTATTAAAATGACTCCTAACCCCCAGGGACAAAGTTTCGTCAAATAACATACACATCCTTCAAATATGAACACATAAGCATGATCGTCCATTTGGGTCGGGGGCCACTTTGGACTCAAGGTGGTCTTTCTAATGGGCCCAACACGCCTTACGTGCTGGGTCGTCCTAGGCCAATGCTTAGATCGTAAGGATTTGGCTTCGCTCTATCTTAGTTATCTAAGAGTCGATTTGAACAGACCGAGTACCCAGGTGAACAACCTGAGCTGAAAATTCATAACAACCATTGGACGCATCATGAACCAATAAATTGTCACTTATTCCAAAAAGGGTCAAGTATTTGGAGATCCGGCTGCGGGCTCACAAAACCATCCTTCCAAATACACAAGATAAAATAGGAAAAATATCATGAAATGCAAATGACAGTTTAACATCACATTTAAACAGATAAAGCAAATAAGACAATGTAGTCAAACAAATCATATAGTTAGTCAAACATAATATAATGGTTAGAACCTAATTAAAAATCCCCAGCAGAGTCGCCATTTCCGTTATCATAAAAAATGACCAACTTTAATAAAAACTTAAAAAATTTTCGTAGATCGAGGATCAATCTAAACTTAATTAATTTAAGCAAAATTAGTTCTCAAAATTCGAAAGAAACAGAGTTGCCACCTAATTATGTGGATAATTAGGAAACCATTAAATATTTTAAAAGACCTAACGGAAAAATCTTTTAAAATTCCAGAAAATAGGTTCGGGTTCACATTTCCACTTCGAGAAGGTTTTACGCACTCGAAATGGCCGCTAAATGCGGTTATCCGACGATTAAGTGATTTGACTAACTTTTGACTTGGCAAAGGTTGACTGATTTTGAAATTTTGATTGTCTTTGAAAAACTTTGATTCAACTAGGAAAGATTTGACCAAACTCAACTATACTAAAAGTATTGACTAAACTTAGAAAATTGAAAATCGAATTAACATGATAAAATCACATTATTATATTTTTTATTTATTATTATTTCTTATGAAAAACCTTTTTCAAAACAAAATGAAAATAACATAAATGGTTTGACGGGAATCTAATTAGATTGAAACCAATAATATGATTTTAGAGTTAGCCAACAAAGTTGTAAATACCCGCAAGTAATAAAATGCAAGAAAGAATTAAAGGGAAGGATTGGGCTTGGCAAACCCAAATGATAACTTGTTGCAATTCCCCATCTTTCTCTTTGATGTTGTAGACTGGTTTCGAAGATCCAAAGTATGAAGTCAGGGCCATCCATGGCCCAAAGAAAGGCAAATAAGAGAGGAGTCCACAAAGGACTCGGATTGATATTTCATGCAAAGAAAAGAGACATAGATTAGTAAGAGACTTAAATAATACTAACAACATGACTGATTCTCTTAAAACAAAATGGCAAGCTAGATATTTGACTCCAAAGCAGTAGCAGGACGACTCACAGAACTATAATAAGTCTCAAAATCAAAATGAACCATGGGAGTTAGAGTATGGAACTTGAATCCAACAATATATATAACTTTGCTACGACTAGTCAAATTCACACACACAGTTTCACATAACAAGACAAATAAACCATGACTTATAAGACTCGTAATTGTAAAGCAACACTTTAAGAAGAGGGATATGTAAGTAACTTCTAATGAACTAATTTTAGACAGGGAGCCAGCATGTAATCAGGGCAGTAACAAGTAAATGATTTAGCAGCCTTTCAAGTGGGTTTAAAAGCTTCCGAAGAGGGCAAAACAGGGGAAACAAATACGTAGATGGAGACACATGTATTCTTAGAATCTAAATGTTGAAAGACCCAAACCAACATCAATGCAGAATGTGACATAAACCAGTTAAGGGACCACTCCCATCTCATTTTCACAATGAGTGACTGTTCACATTTGAGGACAAAAAGTGACACACAGAATTGCTACTTTATGGCTGTAATTTATGGCTGACTGTTCACTTAGCATTTC